>APFE030717526.1:35528-124658 GCA_000404065.3 Pinus taeda
TTAATCAAAACTTGAAAAGCAAATTTCCCCTTAGATCAATGAGCTAGTTTACCTAACTTCTTCTTCAGACTACTAACTTCTTTATTCAAAGCCTTGTTTTCTGCTCTTAGGCTTGTGTTTAGCTGTTTCATGGTCTTTGCTTGCTTAAGAGCTGGCACTGTCCACAAATATGCATCAGACACTGATTCAGTTTGGCCCATTAGACTTGTACTGCCTTTTAGCACAGCCTTTCTATAATTAGCATATCTCACTGCCCTTTCTTTAGAAACATTTTTAATCTGAGCCACTTCTTCTTGTGTTGCTCCAGCTACACCAAGCATCTTAGCTTGTGCAGGTGTCAGAAACTGACATCTTCCAAGTAGATATGTACCCTCCAGTCTAGCACGGATTGAGTCATCTGATATTCTCCAACCTTGCCCACGTAGACAGATAGCAGTGCATATGGCTGTAACTGCGTTCTGGAGTTGGTGGTATCCAAGCATACGAAGCCTCACACCAAATAATTCAATAATTGTGTTTGGATCATTTTCATCAAGCTTGATTAAAATATCAGCATACTGGCAAGGCTGACTTTCTGTAGAATCCAATTTGGTAATTGTGCCATGAATTCCCGGACCAAATGATGATATTACTGGTGCATTCATCAAGGCTGCTCTATTGCGAAGAATGTACTCAATATGTGGTTCGAATGGACCTCCGAGTACTACTGGGCATCTCTGTTTGATGATTCCTGACTTTGCAATTGCAATGTTCTCTAGAGAACCTCCCAAGGCATTCATATGTTCTTTTCCAATTGTTGTGATAACTGCTGTAGAAAGCCCTTCACTACGTATAACATTAGTCGCATCACGTGCTCCACGGGCTTGCGGAAACTTGTGCCTGCATACACTGCTGCCGACCCCAGTTCTATCCTTCTTGCGTAATACTTGCTTGAGAGATCCATTCACCATAAATTCAGTCACAGTTGCAAGGGTATCATTAGGTCCATCTTGAACAACACCATAGGATGACACAACATTTGGGTGGTGCGGTTAGCTCAGAATAGAAGCCTCTTTCCAGTAGTCTGCTATCAAACATTCTCGCTCTGATGTCTTTCTGTAAAACAACTGGATTTTATCCACTTAATAACAACATCTTATCTTTTCCATTTTCCATAATAAACAGTTCCATATGTACCCTGAACCCAGCTCTCGTATTTCTTCTAAGTCATCATTTTTAATTTTCTGCAATCCTTCGGCAAGAGCATGTGCCTGAGGGACAGAAGAATCGTTCTTTGCAGCGTTCACAGAACCCTTTTCAGAGTCTTCAACTAATTCTGGAGGATTTTCCACTGAAACTCTTTTCTCTGGTAAGCTACCTTCTGCAACCAACCCTGGAGTCACAGATTTTTTCTTTAACTCTTTACAATCCTCTCCTTTTGCACTTGCAGTAGAGGTCTGTTTCCCTTCACACTTGGTTGTTGAAGTTATGGGTGAACATGATGAGCTGAAACTATGCCCTGCTAATTTTTATTTATAAATTTTCCACAAAGGGCCACCTCTAACTTATCCTTCAAACTATTCTGAAGCATCGTCTTACCCATATTTTCATCATTTCTAACACCAATGTCTGAAGCAAATTTCTTTATCACCTGTCCAATTCGAAAATCCTTCCCTTCAGACTTTTCTGAATCATTAAATTGCCTTCCCTTTTCATTTTCTATCAATAATTCCTCTGACCCAATAATGTTAATGCTACCCACTGGACTTTGATCATATACTGGAGGGCCAGTGAAGTTTAGGTTATTTCTTTTTTTGATGTGAAGAAGATAATGCAGATGATAAGACTTCAAGTAATGTTGAAAGAGTAAGGCTATTGGGTAAGAAGAGCCTTGATGTGGTTCTAGGATGAGAACAAGCATTGTTAGACATAGTCTCATTCTTTTCCAAATTAACAAGTGGATCAGGAGCCTGTTCCGTAAGGATTCCAGATTGCCTAGGCATCTGATGATGAGATGGAACAGTGATGTTTGAGCTCAAATCTTGATTAAATTCTTTCTGCATGTCTCCATCATATCCCACGGTGTTTCCAGTCTCTTTTTGTGAAAGGTTATCTGGCATGTAGAGTGGAGCACCACGTGTATCTGCTGCATTCATTTCATCAGATATGTAAGAATGATGTGGCATTTCTGGGTTCTCAACTCCCAACTTTGCACCAGTGACCAACCAATGGCCAGGCATATCTTGAGGCCCTTTAGTCATCTCTGTCACATCGACGAACTTTGCCAGCTTTCCTATTAGGACAGTCGATCCGGAACTGGAATTACCTGAGATCTTCAATGTTGATTGGTCTGATGTATACATGCCAACCTTTTGATGTGATACAGGTGTATGATCCCATACTGATCTCCGTATGATACAACCTGGAATCTTAGAAGATAAAAGCCTGAGATGCAAAACAAAATGTTGCAAATTAATTGCAAGTCTGTTTTGCTTCCTTCCCTCGAGACATAACCGAAGCCTTGTCACTGGTTTTCTACCAAAAGTTACCACAGGTTGAAATGACATATCGATAACATCAGGATTAAGGCCAATAGTATCCACCCAAACTTTGTGACTTTGGACAATATCATCACCTACAGCAGTTTCGTAGCGCGCTACGAAACTGCTGAATTATTTGAAACAACTTTCTTTTGACCCGAGATCTTTATCACTCAAACATTTGATTGCCAAAAACTCCCTTACCTTACCCTTTTCCTTTGAAATCTTTTCAGTGATAACAGACTCCCAGAGTAATGCTCCCACTTCCAGGCTGCCGAGAGCGAACTGGTTAATTGGATTAATCATCATCTGTGGTGTAGGGCTCTTCCTCCACCCTGCACTCAAATTGCCGAGAGTCATCCGACTCAGAGAGAGGGACCATCAAGCAAGTAGGCACCCCATGAGCAGGCTCGCTTGGACCCGCAAGGCCTGCTTGAGTAGCCGGGGTGGAACTTTCCATAGCAGGGCGTTGCAAATCAATTGTGGGCATTGTCCCTTGAGCTGGTAGTGGGTTTTCCTGATTTACTTCCGCCTGACCTCTGAGATTATCACAGTGCTCGGAAGTAACAGATACAATGAAAGTGGAGTTGGTGAGTGTGCAGGGTATCCGATACCTGACTGTGGGGTGCGCTTCATGTCCACATTCTGTTATGCTTCCGCTCCTAGTCCCTCTGCCACATCCTGCTATTATTCCTTGGAGGCGATGCTGCTCAGATGTAACTTCGATGGAGGAAGAAGGAGAAATGGGGCCAGTCCTCTGAGTGGTAGCCCGACCGCGAGAGCCTCCTAATCGACTTCTCATTCTGAGACGCTCTCTCCTCATTGCTAAATTCAGAGGATGAACCAGCTTGCAGAAACCCAAAGAGGAGAAATTAACCAAGACGGGGGCCGCAGAATTTGGCTTACAATGCTTGCAAACCACTCTCAAGCTTGGGACAATACCTGAGTTGGGAACAGAGCAAGAATGCCCCTGTGCAATCCCCCACATCACCAAGGAGTGCTCCAACATTGTAGTGGCGTGCCCAACAACTTCAAATGAATGCGTAAATGTAACAGAGGCTCCCGGAATGTGAAGCGCCATCGCATAGGTTATCAGGAGGCCAATTAAGGAGGACAAGACCAGTAATAATACCCGCATTGAAGTTCCTGCATGCCCCCATTTGAAACATTCTGTAGGGTACTGCATGGCACGCAAGGGCTGAAACATGCCCATGTGATGCACCACCTGTGAGCTGCCATTCCTTTTAAGCACCCACATCCGGGAAAAAGGTAGTGGGCTTGGCCCGGTTTAGACTAACTACTCGCACGACGAGCTACGACCTTGCTCGGGATCGAACATAAGACCGGTCCGTCATGACGAGGCCGACTTTACCACTACACCGCCTCCACGACCTTTCACAATGCAATGTTGGATTCTAGAGCCTCTCATAATTTAATGCCAAAACCTGTAATGGAAAAGATGAACCTAGACATAACAAGGCACTACAAAGACTTATTCTCATTTGACTCTACTCAAGTAAACTGTCTAGGATTAATCAAAGAACTATGTGTTACTTTAGTCCAATATCCTGCCAAGAGCATCCTAATGGAAATTATAGTTGTTGACATCCCACCGAAGTATGACATGCCTTTATCTAGATCATGGGGAGCCAAACTTCAGGGATCTCTTCAACTTGATATGTCTTATGCAACAATTTTTGTTTTTGGACAACCAAATAAGCTATACCGAGAAACCTTAATGAAATATATGGTAAGTAGCTAGGATCAGCCTCAAAACTTTCCCATCTACTCCATACATTTAGATATTGATTCTTTTATTTTATATAATGTTGATCAGACTCAAGAACACTTTTAGATAGCATTGATACAGAACCAAGAAGTTGCAGTTTCTACACAAGATGAGACTAGTCAGACCATAGAGATATTCAATAAACAAGAAGGTCTAATTGTTGTAAATGATAAAGAGTTTATTCCACTAGATAGTGAAAACTTGATCATGAAATCTTATGGCATTTAGAGTTTGATGGATCAATAAATAGCTTAGGAGAAGGAGTAGGAGTATGGATATATAACCTAGAGAATAATTATTTAGAAGGCCATGCATATAGACTAAATTTTAAATGTACAAATAATATAGCTGAATATGAAGCATTAATTTTAGGTCTTAAGTTAGTTAGGAATTTAGGAGCTAAAAGAGTTTCTATTATGGGAGACTCTGAATTAATTGTGAAACAAATAGATGTTGTATATATGACTAAAGACCCTATATTAAGTTGCAATAGAGATAATGTTGTAGAAATATTAAATACTTTCTTAGAAACCAAGCTTCCAGTCATCCCTAGGAAACATAACATGCAAGCCCATAGTTTAGCAATGTTTTCCAACACTTGTAAATTACCCTTCCAACCTAATTATCACTACATTGTTGAAGTTAGGCACAAACCTGCAATTCCTGATAATTTGAAGAACTAGCAAATATTTACTAATGATGAACAGATAAATAAATGTTTACCTTCAGAAGAAGAGTTTGTAAATAATAACATAGATACTGCTACATCCATAGATTCTGACACTAAGGATAAAATAGAAGTAAACAAGATAGAAGACGATAAAATAGATAGACTTAACCCAACCAAATTTAACAAATTAGATGTAGATAACCTAGAGATAATGGAAATTGATGAAATGATAAACGAGGAAACTAAAGTAATAAATTTAAAGGATAACTTCTTACCAAAGGGATTAACCCCTCTCGAAGATTTATTTGATTCAAATGATATTCCTAAGAAACCTAAGATGGAACCGTTAAGATCTAAGATTTAGGAATGCAACATAGGCACTGATGAAAGTCCAAAAATGATCAAGCTTTCAAGATCAATACCTCCTACTGAAAAAGTGAAATACATCGAGTTGTTGAAAGAGTTTAAAGATGATTTTGCTTGGAGTTACAAGGACCTCAAATCCTATGACACCAACATCATCCAACACACTATTCCTATAAAATAAAATCAAAATCATTTCAAACAGAAACTAAGAAGGGTTAATCCTGTCTTATTGCCTGCTATAGAAAAAAGAAATCCTAAGGATGTATGATGCTAAAATAATTGCACCAATCAGATTCTCTGATTGGGTATCGAACTTAGTGCCAACAAGAAAGAAAACAGGCGAGATTAGACTCTATGTGGATATCAGAAACCTTAATAAAGTATCACTGAAAGACAATTACCCTCTCCCCAAGATGGATCAAATTTTGCAGAGAGTAGTTGGATAAACCAGAATCTCATTGTTGGATGGGTTTTCTGGTTATAATAAAATCTTAGTTCATCCTGATGACCAACCCAAGACTACCTTTACTACTCCTTGGGGCACTTTTATGTATGTGAAAATGCCTTTTGGCCTAATAAATGCAGGAGACACTTTCCAGAGGGCTATGGCTATAGCCTTTGCTAAAGAAATTCATGATTTCCTTGTGATATATCTAGATGACATTACTGCGTTTACAAATTCAGACAATCAACATTTAGATAATCTAAGGCAAGTGTTCATTAAATGCAGGAATTATGGGATCTCCTTGAACCCCAAAAATTCCTTGTCTGGGTTAGATGAAGGAAAGTTATTAGGTCATATAATCTCGAAAGATGGTATTAGAATACACCCAACAAGAATAGAAGCCATCTTACAAATAAGACACCCTAAGAACATTAGAGAATTACAAGCTTTCTTAGGAAAGATCATTTTTCTTAGAAGATTTGTATCTAACCTAGCATAATTAATTAGATCTTTTAACCATATGCTGAAAAAAGGCTCCATAATAAATTGGACCGTTGAGGCTAAGAAATCCTTTGAACACATTAAACTAGCCTTAACTAAAACACTAGTACTAATAAGTCCTAAGTTTCATATAGATTTCATTTTATTTTCATTTTCTTCAGAGCACACAATAGCTGCAGTCCTATTACAAAAAAATGACCAGGGCTATGAACAACCCATTGCTTTCTTTAGCAAAGCCTTGAGAGATGCCCCTTTGAAATACAATATAATGGAGAAAAAGGCCTTGGCTAGCCATTAAATATTTTAGGGTATACATCCTATATTCTCGCATAGTAGCCTACATTCCTAATTCAGTAGTAAAAGACATCCTAACTCAGGAAGGTCCATATGGAAAGAGAGGGAAGTGGATTGCTACTATCTTAGAGTATGACGCATAAATTAAACCAACAAAGTTAATCAAGGGCCAAGGTTTAGCCAAGATCATGGCTGAATCAAACTGTCAGGCCTTGGATATTAACTTTATTGCAACAATAGATAATGAAGAGGAGATGGTGACTCCACTAATCAGCCACGCCTTTCTTGAATCACCATGGTATGTTGATATTTGTTATATTTTACTAAATTTACAAGCTCCTCTTGAATTATCTAGTGATAATTTTAGGTATGTTCTATGCTAGAGCAATTTATTTAAATTTTCACAGTTAGCAATCACATCAGCATTACGATAAACTGCAGATAGAACATAAATACAAAACGCAGAAAGACAAGCCAAGACAAGAGGAACACAAGATATGGCGCGAGCCAGGGACAAAACCCCACAATGTGTGGGGAAACCCTTTTGATCAAATCTTCTTTTATCTTCAAAGTTCAGCAGAGAGAGAGAGAGAGAGATACATTTACAATAGAAGTCAACACTTTGACTTATCTAGATCTAAGCATAGATCATCTCCTATAATGATGAGATCAGTTGAAGACATTCTGCTTCAACTGATCCTCAAGGTGACTCCTTCACCTATCATCATTCTGCATCTCGTCCATTTTCTTCCCATACATCATCGTCATTATGTTGCCCCTGCTAGTATGACTCATTGTCATCATGCTGCCTGTGCATATGCTGCCCCTGCTAGTATGACTCATTGTCATCATGCAGCCTGTGCATATGCTGCCCTTGCTAGTATGACTCATTGTCATTTTGCTGCCTGTGCATATGTTGCCCCTTCCATCATCATGATCTACCCATGATCTACATCATGCTGTTGTCCATACATCATGTTGCCAGCAGACCTAATTTGTCATGCTATTACCTACAACAATCCTTCCTCTGCCTGCGTATAAGGTGTTACTATTTACAGCGGAATAGGTGACTATATATATCATCGTATATGTCTCCATTTACAGCTACATATATCTGCGTGTATGTCTCTATTTATATTGGAATATCCTTATGATGAACAGCCCATGATTAGTGTAAGAATATTCCATAATGAACAGCGTATAAGTGTCTTCAAGAACAGCGTGTAAGATAGCTTCATTGACTGCGTTGAGATGCCTTCATGACTGCGGCTAGGTGTCTCCATTGACAACGGATTAGGGCATCACATTGGCTGTGAATAGACATCTCCATAACTGCGTATAAGGTCTTCCATTCCAGCGTATGAGGTATATCCATTTCAGCGTATATCTATGACCAGCATATATGAACCACTATGAACAACATATCTGTACAGCATATAAAGGGCATCCATTGACTTCGATTAGGGCTGCTTAGAACAACGTATTAGGGCCTCCATATCTACATAGAATCCTCATCATGAACTGTGTATAGGTTTTCATGAACAACGTAAGAATGTCTTCTCTTACTGTGGCTAGGAGACTCCATTACAGGACTGCGTTAGGGCTTCTTGAACAGCGTGCAGGCTAGGGCATCATTTGTGTATAAACTAGGGCATCATACTGTACTTAGGTCAGCGTATACCTTAGTGTCTCTCCTCCACCAAAACCCAAAGACATGTAGAGGAGAAGATCACACCAAGAATGTGTGTTCAAATGACTTCAAATCCTCACCAATTTATACTAAAACGTAGATGATGAGTAGACACGTCTATTGGCTTCTGAGCCTACTCAAGTGCTGGTCGGCTTGATAATAATTATATAAACAAAATAAATTCATATCTCCATAAATACTTATCGGAATCGGATGATATTTAGATCAATCCTACACCTCTCAATGAGAGGGATCCAATAAAAATATCAGCTGACATAAATAAGCTGACCCATATGGAGTTTGGCCCTAGTTGCCAATTTAACATCTAGGACTAAAAGCGGATTTTTAAAGATGAAATCCTCTAGATTTTGTATATTATATAATGTTTTGTTTCAGAGAGACCATGAAGGTATTCTTCTCAATTTCTTATTAAAAGAAGAAGCTGACAAGGTTTTACAAGAATTTCATGCAGGTGACTGTGGAGGACACCTTTACTAGAAGACTACAACAGATAAAATCCTTAGAACTGGTTTCTACTGGCCTACCTTATTTGATCATGTCAAGAAATATGTGACCTCCTGTCACAAGTGTCAAATTTTTGAGCGAAAGAAAAAACTCTTAACGTTACCCCTTAAGCCAATCTCTGCTGAAATACCTTTTGAACAAAGGGGTCTAGACTTCATTGGTGAAATTCACCCACCCTCCTTTGCCCAACACAAATGGATCCTTACTACCACATACTACTTTACAAAATGGATAGAGGCCATACCTTCAAGGCAAGCTACAAATACTGTTATCATTACCTTCCTTGAAACCAATATTCTATCTAGAGTTGGATGTCCAACGAAGCTCATTACTGATAATGCAACAGCCTTTAAATCCAAAAGAATGGTAGAATTCTGCAATAAATACCATATCACCCTTGGCCATTCCACAACATATTACCCCCAAGGTAATGGATTAGCTGAATCCTCAAACAAAAGCCTAGTAAACATCATCAAGAAGTTACTAGCGGACAATAAGAAAACATGGAATAGAAGGCTAGTCAATGCCTTATGGGCAGGTAGATTGACTACAAAGAAATCAATTGGTATTTCTCCCTATCTACTAGTTTATGGAATGGAAGCTATCTTTCCATCCTCTTTGGGAGTGCCAGTGATGAAGATGCTTCAAGAAATGCAGGTTGAACCAAATAGTATCCAAAGAAGAATCAACCAAACTATACATATACAACAAAGAATAGAAGAGGTTTGTGTCAAGTCTCAAGTTATACAAGAAAAGATAAAGAAGATTTTTTGTAAGAGAACCAAGGCTAATGATTTCTACATTGGTGACAAAGTGCTAAAGTGGGACTCAAGGAGGGAAGATAAAGGAAAACATGGGAAGTTTGATTTCCTATGGAAAGGTCCGTATGTCATTTAAGATTATAGAGGAAATACTGCTTTCTTCTTAAGAGAAATTGATGGTACATATGCAGAAGGTGGGCCAGTGAATGGTTGAATTTTAAAACCTACTTTGAACCTAATTACTAATTTTCATTTGTATGTATTCTATTTTCAAAAGTCTAGATTGGATTGGATAATGATCCTTGAAGTTGAAGCCCGAAGAGAAGGCCCTAAGCTTCAAAATATTCACTATCATAAATATCAATAATGCAGATTCATAGAAAGACATTTTGCAAGGAAACATCAACAAAAATTCAAAGGCTATTGATCTATAAAGTTCTTGACATTTCACAAGGAAATTCCATCCCCAAGTGGAGCCACTATTAGGTTCCTATACCAATAGGAGTCATAATTTTGAATGACTAAGGTTAAGCCTTGTAATATTGTACATACCTTTGCTTTATGCAAATGTTTTCCATATTATAAAAAAATTAAAAGATGTAAAGAGGGTATGTCCTAGAAGATAAATCAAAGGACAAAAAGAATAAGAGAAGGTAAAAAAGAATGAAAGAATATGAACCCCAAAAAACAAAAAGACCATGAAAGTGTGCAAGTCTAAATGCGACTAATATTTACTTTTTATTCATAATAATGATTGTGTGCAACTTGTTACTCATGCCACAATCCATGGTAATCAAACAATTTAATCTTGGTTATTCCATGCTTTGAATTTGATGCTTATAGATTAGAGAATAAAATTTGACCAAACAGTTCAATCTTGGCAGATCATAGTTAGGTAGAAAAATAAAAAGAGCTCATAAGCTTAATTTGAGCCCTTGGATGATATAAGGTTAGAATTAGATAGATTTACTTTCCAAAAGAAAAATAGATGAATAAGGGTTTGCTAGCCTAAATGCACCCTAAGAAATGAAGAAAATATGTTAGAGTGAAGAAATGGGTAAGTAGAAGAAAGGTTGTTGAATTACAAAGTTACTTGGATCAAAGAGCATACATCATGCTTATACACATCTTTCAACATGTATGGTCAAATATGAAGGCAAAGGCAAAGATTTACAATTTCATGTAATTAACATCCCCTCATTCACTTTTCCCCTTTACTTACTAATTTCCTATCAACAATTATGTTCTAAGTACTTTTAACCCTACAAGTGAAAGGGGCTCAGAGCATTTCTCTGACTTTTGGAGGGACCGGACCCTCAGCTTAATGACTTATGGATGCAAGTACTAGAATCCCCTTCATAAACACATTCCCCCTTCAAGAAATCCATTTCCCTTCAATACCCTAAGAAAACCCCTTTACTAAGGTTAAACTCCATTTACCTATCAAAAGTAACAAAACCTCCATATAAACCCCTTTCCTAAGGTTTAAACACCTTTTTTCCTAAGGAAAACAATACCCCCCCATGTAAAACCCTTTCACATAAAAAACCCACTAAAAATCCCTTTTCCCTAAGTTCAAAGCCTAAATGCACAATTGCATGTTTTTTTCCCATTTACTTAGGAAGAAACCCATCCATCTCATTTCATATTAATAAACTAACTCTATTATATAAAACTCATATAACCCCTCTTCTGTAAATATATATAAATCCCTAATTAAAATACCTCCACTCCTTAGTTGAAATAAAAACTACAAAAATTACCCCTTACACTGCTAAAACTTCACTTGGTTTACCTTACCACAATAAAACTAAGTTAACCCCGATATAACTTGAGTTAAATCCCGCATCAGGCCTCATCCGACTCCCTAATCACTCTTTAAGTCCAGCCTGACCCGATCACTTAACCCAGGGATTAAGCCTAAACTAATCCCCAAACTGCATGATTAAACCCCTAGGCCCCCCTCCTCTCACATTCATTTCCCCCCACACAACACTCCCACCCGACCATCGTTAGATCGTGATAGCGTAGATCCAACGGCCCAAATCCATATCGACCTAGCTCGATGGACTGCTGTTACCCACCCGATAAGGCAATATTCCACCGACCCCTGATGGCTACGTGTCACGCCATAAAGCTCATCGGGCGACCCCTCCCCAAAACTTCCCATGCCCCTAAAGTGGTGTGACAGCCTCCTAAAACCGCTTCCCCGCCATCCTGATAAACTGGCCGTCCTCTATTAAATATGAATTTTGTACTTTTTTGAAATAATCCACCCATTAAAGATTCAAACCTCGAAAAACCCTTGTTTTCTCACCATTTTGCTAGTTTCACAGCACATACCTATGAAACCCTTCAGCGTCTTTGCGATGCGATTTCACCTCTATTCATGCCAAAAAAAACACTGCCCTGACCTTTCCCAAGCATCCCTGCGCTAAATAAGCTATCCATCACCTTCCATGAAGACCAAATCTTTCTTAATTATTATTGGTTTTTTCAGGTTATCAGAGCTTGGATAAACAATCCTGATACTAGTCAAAGGAACTTGTTTAATCCAAGACTCAACTAGGAACTTGTTAAAAGCACAAATTCAAATAAAGAAGGCTAGTTATACAAGGAACAAAGATGAAGACCCTTACACTCAGAGCTGAGAAGAAGACAAAGACAGAGTAGTGATAGTTCAGAACAGAAGAGCAAGACCAGAGATGCAGTCAGAAGCCAAACAAACCAAACACACTGAAACTTGATCAATATCCACTTCCAATGCTGAGACACATAAAAACATAACAATTTACTGTTGAAAAACATAGTAAAAGGTTAAGTGTAACATTAAAAGGAAAGACACAGTGAAGGATAAAGACAGGTCATCAGAGTGAAAGCATATTAGTGACAGAGAGTATTAGATGAAATACATAAATGAACACAACCTCCAGCTCAATAAATTAAAATAGCTAGAGCATAAAGAGCTAGAAACAAACCATAATATCTAGAAACACCACAATAAAAGGGACAACATTAATCAGTTCATTAGCTGCCTCTATCTTCCTGCGAGAAGATATTTTTCATTTCCTAGATTAAATCTCAAATCAGTTTGAGATATTTGTAATAACACCCTAGTATAAATAATTCACAAATTGAAGTAGGTAGGGGGATCCTTAGACATTTCTTTAGACTACTTTATTGAAAGACTGTAAAATCTATTGGAGCATTGACTGAGCCAGCAAGCTGGATTGGTGAATAAAGATAAGATATTTCAAAGGATTCATGTGCAGAGCGAAGTGTAGACAAGTATTTTCAGTCATTGATGTTATCTCTTTAAGTTTTCGTACTGTTGATCTAAATCTAGATGCCATAACTGGAAGTATTATATTAGAATTTGTTTAATTACATTCTACTGTAACAGTTAGGCAAATCTATGTTTTCTACAAATAATCTATGTTAAGGAATTCTTAATGGCTCCTTGGTTTAGGTTGTTTCTTTTGATCTATAGCAAAGTATTCTTAATTTCTCTTTGTTTCCGATTAGCCTGTTGTTCCTCATTTTAATCCCAGTCTGAGAATTCTTAATTGCTCTCTCGCCCTGGTTAAAACATTTTCCATCCCTCCGACCTAAATTCCTGCACTCTACTCTGCTATCTTGCCCTTTGAACATTCCCTTTAGTGAATTGATCCAGTTATGCTACCCTTCTTTTGACTCCATATGCCCAATGGTCTAGAGAGATCATTCTATCCATCTGTTTAAAGATCCCCACCACCTAATTCTCAATACAAATAAAAAACCCCTTGAACCTTAAGAACTGGCCTAATATCCCAGCAAAAACAAAGCTAAATCATAAAGAGAGAGTCCTCTCTGGACTTAGGTTGGCTAGAGCCTAAGCCTAAAAGTTGGTTTGTAGTTACCTCGGTCATTTTCTTTCTTCCTATAACTTCAAGAGAAAATTCTGAGTGATAAAAGATGGCTGCACCCATACCTGGATCCATTTACATGATCATTCTCTAGATGGCTGCATCCATGCCACAATTCATGTATCATTTGACAGAGACCTCATTTTATGTATATGTATCTGTACTTGCTTGCAGGTTTTCTGATGGCAGACCATTTCCTCGCACTGATTTATGAAGCATTTCATCCCTCACTTCGATTCGACCTTCACACTTTAGGGGGCATGTGTTACACAACGTTTTGTCACTGTCCCTGTACTCCCCGTTCCTTGATCCTGGAGGATCTCTATAGTGAACCCCACATACTTTGCCTTCATGGAGAAACTCCCATTAAGTCCCTCTTCATGAGCAGATCATTTCCTTTTTGCACCATTTCTCCTGAAACTTTTGTTTTGCCAAGTTTACAAGGTCGGCACTAATGACCTTTGTCTTCCCTGCACCGATGTGTAGAGATTAGCACTATCCCTCGTGTCGATTGGTGCGACTGAGCTGTGTTCCAATCGTGCCGGTCCTTTTATGGAAAGTTTTTTAAATTAGAACTGAAGCTTCCAGCTCTAGAAGCTCCGTAACGGAAGTCTGGTAAATTGTTTGGCTGGATGGGGTTGAGGATGATAGTTTGGGCTCCTTTCCCCTATAATCATGGAACTACCTCAAGGGATAAGTCCTTCTCCCATGAGAAGAGGATCCATGTCCCATCCATATTTCCTATATAAACCTCCCTTCTTCCCAAGCACAAGCTACTCATAGATAGAGTGTTGGTTGAGTGTGAGTATACTATTTTGATTAGACAAGCAAGATATTACTAGTTGTATCCATCTATTTGTGTGAGGGAGAAGTGTGTTTGGTTTGGAGTGAAGTCTAAAGGGAAAAGCATTTAAACTATTGTTGTTTGAAGCCATCACAGAATGCTAGCAGAAGTGTGTGGGAACCTGGTCTTGTTAGAGGAAGGCTATGGCGTCAAGACAAATGGTTGTAATCTCTCTTTGATATTAATATATGAAACTATCGATTGGTTTCCTACATGTTTTGTAATATTACATATCCGTCTCTTGATGCTTCTTGACTCATTAAGTAGGTTGAATTGCAATTTGTCTATTATTATGTTTGTGTGATGTTGTTGTTTACTTGTTTCAGGAGCTTGAAGAAAGAAGCGAGAGAATGCTGGAGGGAGAAAGTGAGGACATCATCAAGTAGGATAAGATACCAAGAGGTAGGCCCTCTTGATTGATTCTAATCTAAGGAAATCTTCTATAGAATGTATCTATTATGGCTAGACCCATTATCGGGCTAGAGGAATTCGTTCATGTCCGCACTTATAATTTTACTTCACCACAAATTTGCGACTCCACTAGGGAGATCCCATCTTTGTTTGTTTTGGATTTCATGATTTCGTGAGAAATTTTCTAGTTTCACATCTTCCCTTTGGTTCTATTTCTTTTCTCCTACTTACTGGCCTAAGTCTAAAATTCACAGTAGCAGATCTGCTCCCTATTTTGAATTTTATTTATTTATTTTTCCTTAGTTCCCTAGGACAACACATTTAATTGGCTAACAGTCATGCTGAACATCGCGAATTACAAAGGAACAGTCGCACCAATCAGCCTCTGGCGCTTGTTGTTAGTTAAGCAGTCGTGGCGATCTATGTAAGTGAAGATTAGGGCTAGACCCAAATCTTGGCCAGTGTGTTCTGCTCTTGTGTTTTTGACCTCATGAACCCTTTTGACTATTTTCTCCCTGATTAGGAAGCTACTTTTCATTTGGTTTTGCTTGCTTGTTGGCTTGTCATCTTGCCGTTTGATTGATCGAGACATTGAATGGCTAGCGACACTAAGACATTTAGCTAGTTGTCCATTCAGCAGATTGTGGACTCATCAAGTCCAGTTGTGGGTGTGTTTGCTCCTTGCATTTGTTTTTTGTCCCTTTTATGAATTTAACCTCTTTTTTCATGAGTTTGAAAAGGTTTTGTTTACTAGTTTGAAAGTCTTTTTCTGGCATAGATTATCTTTTCAGTCTTGTGTTTGGTGAAGTCCATGTTTCATTGATCTGAATGAACTTCTCTTTTCATGTTTTCATCTGCGTGACACTTAGTTCTTGTATCTTTCTCAGGAATCATCAACTACTTTGTGAAACATAGTGCTAGCCCTATTATTGATGCTTCCATTATGGCACTTTCATCTTAATGTTTTGATAATGATGCCTTATGCATGCTCTCTACATCACTGTGTTTTGTGACAAATTCTTCTTCCCTAAAAAACACCTTAGGAATATGTACATCGACTAATTCAACATCCTTCATGTCGCTAACTTTCAAAATGTCCATTAGCATATTCACCACAAAAAATCCTTAATGATCTTTGAGCTTTCCTTGGAATGGTTGGTATATGTAATGAATATTATGCTAAATGTTCCAAATGACAACCTTGGATTTATTGTGACTATGGATTTCTCATTCAATTCTACTTACTTCCACCTCTACATAGTTCAAATATTTTGTATACAATTTCTCCTCCTCATTTTTTTGATGGAAATTCCTCCACACCAAGCTCTGAGTATCAAATAACTTCTTAACCACTTGAAGTGGATCATGGTGGACTCTTATTAGTTTTAAGATAAATTTGTAGTCTTTGGATCCTACTTCTAACTCCTCCCTATCGTCTAAATCAATGATATGCGTATATTCGTTTTCTAGAGATAATTTGGGCCACACTTTTCTTACTCTTCCTTATTGTTGTTTCTTGTCCATGAAACATGGACTAAAATGTTATCTCCCAAATTGGTCAATAAAATGGAAAATACTTTCAAAAAGTATGTAGGGCTATTGATATTCTATGTATTCTTATATAATATCTCTCCTTTAATATGTACTAGTCTCTAATTAGCTTCACAGATTCAATTACAAGTGAGAAGAAATAAGGAAACTTATTACTATGGACTCTCTCCTGCAACAGAGCCAATGTAAAATTTCATATGGCATTGTATTCTTATTCATACCTAGTCTTCCTTAAATTCTATAAATACACATTTGCTGGTACAAATGTTGGTTCCAAAGTAGGATTGAACCTAGATAAATTCATACATGTGCACACATAATACTTAGAATATATATTTTTAGGTGATTCATAATAGAGTTGGCTCATGTTGTTGTGTACTTGTTCAATTTATATTTTTGGTTATCTACATTGTTTCCTCTATTGGTTTCTTCATTACAATTTTTGTTACGTTTAAATCCTTTCTTATTCAAATCAATGTTTTTCATTGAATGCCTTTGTCTCTATTTTTCAAAAATCATTGGATTTCATAGCTTGATAGAAACTATTAAGTCGCAATTATTGATTATTTCATCTCCTTAACACATCCAATTCTAGATTACCTAGATTTATATTAAGAAATATACATCCCAAAGTTTAAATCTTTTTTTTGTATGTCCCCTACTCTTGATAGCATGAAAATTTGTTGAAGTTTTCTATCGATTTTTGGACTACAATTATAGTTAATATCAAGAGGACATTGATTTTGGTCCGATTATAAATTTGGACCACCAATCCTGTTGCTTCTTACTGAAATGCATTTGAAACCAAGGTTTGTTTTGATTAATCTCTTTGTAAATAAACACATTATTGATTTCTTTGTTTTTCATTTAATTTCTATCATATCAATGCTAAAAGAAAGAAATGAAATGCTTATTTTCATTATAGTAGTTTTGCATTCTCAATACATAATTTTGATATGCTCCATCATTTGGAAAATTCACTAGAATTGTCCACATGCATGTGAAGAAGAGGACTCGTAAACCTAAACATGATGGAAATGATATAATGGAATAAGGGGAAAAACCTGTATAGGAAACACCCACAAAACATAGAAGATCACTTTTATATAACACCTCAAATCACACAGGGTTGGACAATTTTCCATATTAATTAGAATGATCCAATCTTTTAAGGATGAGAACTACCTTTGCCTATTTTACTGGACCTAATTGATGATGATGAAAAATATGAAGAATCTTACCCAAATATTAGAAATTCCTTTTTACATAATTTAGATGTAATGTAAATGGTATTTTCTTGTGAAAATTAATTCACTAGATTATTGAGCAGGTTAGGCTAGAAGAAATAACAATGGTAAATGATAGAGGATACTGCATCTCATCATTCTTGACAAGGAAACTTCAAATATTTTACAAATTTGTTGAACCTAAAGTTGAAATAAAATTAAAGTGGACTACATGGTTTAATAAGGAAAACCACAAATAATAAAGAACTAGCAGATTCAAGGGAAGCACTTTAAATCAAGAAGTATTCATATCTACCCATCCACTAACCTAATATAACCATACATCTACATTGTAGTATTTATTTAAATTTTGTATGGAGAAGAGGATTCCTATAATTTTGAAGTCTCTTGGGTACCTTTGATGCATCCCATTGTGAAGAAGGTCTGGTGTTTAATTGGGAAAATATTATGTCACGTAATTTTATGAAAGTTTTATCAAAACTAAACTTCTTTAAACTTTAATCCCCTCCTAAATTCTTTATGTCATCCTATCTTCTAGATATCTTCTACATGAGTAATGAGTTCAAAGGAATAGGTTGGTGTTGGACTCTTACAAAATCAAAATTGTAGGTTTATTGTCAAAATTTGTGGGTGCACAAGTACATGAGACATTTTACCCAAATTATGATGTGTTGTAGCAGCTACAATCACCCTCCAAAATTTTTCCTATGCTTCAATTTTGGAGCCTTCCTTACTATCCACATCAACTCATCTCACATTGATCCAGGTGTTCATGCTTCGATTGAGACTTGGTGTTTATTTTTCGCTTGTGTTTATTAACTTAGCTTATTATTTTAAGTCACAAATTGATCTCCCAACTTGGTCTCACAATAGTTATAGGCTTTCCCCCAGAAAATGCACAATCCTTGAGGGAAAACAACCATGATGATGGGAATTGCACAGTTTTGACTACCAATGATCCCTGAAATTGCACAACCCTCACTGAGCTCTGAAAGTGCGTAGTGCACTAATTCAGAAATTTTCACCGTTCCCTAGAACTATGCAGTCTTTCTCGGTAGTGTGCATGGAAAGTTTTCCCAGAAAAAGAAAAAAGGAAAAAAAGAAAAAAAAAGAAAACAATCATCCCTAAAAAATAGGGATCTATTTTTAGTCTCCCAAAGGAGGAACTTCCACTATTTTTAGAAACTTCTGCAAAGCGTCACTTTTCCTTGATTTTAGGCAAGTGCATCATAAACCCTAATTTGTACAAATATATTTAATTGAAACTTCTAGAGATCATTTTAAAATTTGATATTGGAGATCTAGAATTCCCGAGGAGATCAAGGAACCTTCAGTGTGATTGTTGGTGCTTTTCTAGGTGAGTTTTTCTTTTGTCATCTTTTACTACTTTTTCTATCGCTTTTTTGGTTTGGCTTGTGTGAGTGTTTTTTGAATTGTTTCTCTTCACGGTTATTGGCATTTTGACTTGTTTTAACTTGTAGAAGTATTTTTTTAAATTTTAGATTGCCTTTCCCAAGTGTTGCATTAGTTTTCCTAATTTTTCACTAATGGTCGTCGTTACGGCAACTCTCCTCACATACGTCATTTTCCTTATGTTTGATTAATTGCTGCACTTGATTCACATGAATTTATCTACACTTAGACATATCTGCACTCATCTTCTCACAATCTCTTAGATCTACTCGTTTTCACACTTCCCTTGGGCAGATCTGGGTTCCCCTTGGTCAGTTTTCACTCTGCCCAGCTGGCACTGTGCAATCTCGAGGCTCAAGCCACAAGCTTGGTCTCTAGAATTACATAGTGTGTAGTCCAAGATGGCTCCAACTATGCATTACATAGTTCCAGGAGGCAACCTATCAGCTTAGCCACTGAGACTATGCAACACATAGTCTCTCCTAGACCTTTTCCCAAGATAAACTATGCATTGTGCAATTTCAACCATCAAGATTCCACCTTGGTTTCTGGGACTACACAGTGCATAATTTCCACAGGAAGCCAGTCCCTCTTGTCAGAGAAAATTATGCAATCCTCCCCATCTGATGCCTGGTTAGCTGTTTGAACTTGCCTTGTAAGTTGTTTTTCTTAAGAATGACATTTTCTTGCCATTAATGTTCTTTTTGTCCCACAGGTACAACAATTTTTTAGCACCTCTCTAGCAGTCATTGTTACCATAGCATCTAAGAGAGCTCCATTAAAGGAAAACACTTAGAGAAGTACTTAGGAAGCAATTGAGCAAACATTAGTTGATTTTCCAGTGTATGAAAACACTCAACTATTTATAGAGAAGGGATCATCACTAACATGGAAACAGAATAAAGAGTTTTTTGCAAAGGAATTTGAGGTGGACTTAGAGGACTGACAAGTTTATCTCAACATTCAGAAGTTAGGGCTATACAAGTTTTCATGCATGTATCCCGCCTTCCCTTGTGCATATATCATTGGTTGGATTTTCTCACATATGGATGAGAAGACCATGACATTGAGCAGTGCTAGCAGACAAAATCTTTCCACCTTATGAGCAGAAGACTTTTAGCAAATGTGTCACTTTCCCGAGCTAGTAAAGTGCATGGACTCACTCTTCTTTGCCTACCAAGACTATGTGAACACAAGAGACATTATCAAACAATGGGTGAAAGACCATCGAAGTTTCGACAGACACCCACCCATGTGTACAAGAAAAAGTTCCTTTGGAAGGCTTACCGGCTCTTGATTATCTTTGCTTGTAGAATTAATGGTCAAGAGAGCACTGAAACCTTTCCTGAAGGGTGGGAAGTATTATTGGACCAATTGGTGAACAATGGGAGGCTGTTCAACTAGTTAGACATGTTGGCTCAACAATTGAAGGCCCATGTAGCATAGGCTTGGAATCCACCCAAGGGTGAGTGAGCAAGGTTCTATATGTCTGCATACTTACTGGATGCAATTTGTGTGCAACAACAGTTCCCTAGCATGAACGGACATGGACACCACAAGAACCTGGTGTGCACACCACCTATTGCAAATTTCTTTTGGAATGGAGTTATCAAGGAGATGGTGCAACTAACTGACCACTTCATCATCCCGCTATACAAGATTATATTTGAATAGGATTCACTTTGCATGTCACAAGAAGTAATGGAGGCAATAATAGACATCACATATTATTATAACTCCCAGGTGGCGCCTTCATTAGAGTGTTTGAAAGAGAGAAGCCTCTTCATGCCTTAGCAGGGTATGCCACCGACAAACTTATCATTCAAGAAGTATAATACCATCTTGATACTAGGTTGTTAGCAACACTGAAAAATGAGAAGAAAGCACCATGGCCCACTCATCCTTTGTAGATTGGATTATATGAGATAAATAGCTTGAAATTCATAGATTTCAAAGCTAAGGAGAGAGTGAGATTTGAATTCGGCACTAAGGACTTTAATTCGTATGATCCTCGCAGTATTTGCAAGGACCACTGTATGAGAGTTTACTCTCCGTGGATCAACGGGGAATTTCATTGGCGAGAAGAGGATCCTTGAATGTATTGCTACAATGCCTCTAGACTCAATGAGCCAATGAATTTAGCGAGGATTTCACAGGCTACTCACAAACAACAGTAGCTCTAGAAGAAGTAGTAGCAGAAGCCAACAATCCCATGGAGGAAAATGGAAAGAGGAATATTGCTGACAGTCTAGAGGGAGAAAAAATCTACAAAATGAAATCAAATCCTCTTATCGCAAAAGAATATTTGGAAGAAGAATCAAAGAGGAAGAAGAGGATATAAAGAAAAAAGAGGAGGAAGAGAGAAAAGTAGAGGTTGCAGGAAGCATAACTAAAGTTGTAGGAGACAAAGAAGAAGTTGAAGGAAGAACAGGAGTTGAGAAGGAGAGAACGAGAAGAGAAATAGAACCAGGAATAAGAACAAAGGCAAGGCGTGATGACAAAAGAAACAATGTCGATACAGGTTGAAGGAAAAGGACAAAGAAAACCAACATCTAAGGAGGAAGGTGAATAGATGCAGGATCAGGAGCTTGCTCAGCAGATTGAGCAACTGATCAAAGTGACAAACATGGAGTTGGAATACGAGATGTAACATGAAGATGTTGACCTGACGCCAAGAGCACCACATGTCATCCCACAGTCTCTACCACCTCCAGCATCAGAGTCATCCCTGAGCGAGAAAGGCGATGTTGTTCTCCTTGATGATGATCCAACCATGGATGTGTACAATATATCATTCAATGATTTCCAACTGAGGATTGTACAATAAAAAAAGGAAGCACTTTCCGGATGACCATGCATCACCTACATTCATTAAAGAAAGGGTGAAAGTGTCGAACACTAGGAAGCATCCAAATTCCATTGTCAAAGCCAACTTGGCCGATGCAGGAGAAACAAGATAAAACATTCAGTATTTGATGGTGGAGAATGAGAAATTGGCACAGAACTTGTAGGCTGCAAGGCAAGAGTCAGAAAAACGTTGAGAAATGGCTTAAAATGTAGTTTCCACATTGGGGGAGCTGAGAGAAACAATACTTGTTGAAGTATCAACACTTGGAGAAACCATGTGGAAGCTTTATGATGGGTTTGTCACTGTACATAAAAAAGTTTTACATTTGCATGGCTTAGAACATAAGAGAAAACAGTTTGTTAAAACTCTAAAAACATACAGGCTACCATTTCCTATGTGCAAGAGTGGACAATGTGGTACAAAGGGGCCTTGCTTGACTTAGTGAAGAAAATGAAGTCACATGTAGAGATGGAGAAAGCGAAGATTTGAATGTTGATTTAGAACAACAAGAAGATCGCCTCATTCATTGGCAGCATTCAAACCTCATATGCATGGTTGTACAATAGTTTGGATGTCTTGGTGAGAACACACCATATCCCATCATTTGGTTCCCTCATCAAAACTAAACCTAAGAACCAAGTCCAATAGGAGGTTGAAGAGTACTTGGAGCAGTTGAGACCAAATGCCACCAGGGAAAACATAGATATGAACACAAAGAACGTGAATAATTTCATCGATGGTCTTGTCAAAGTTAGAACAATGTTTTTCATGCATCATAATGAGTTGGACAGGTTCTAAGATAGTGTACCAAGATTCCATGGAGGCTAGAGTCTACTTCTAGAAAGACACTATTAAGAAGTTTGGGGACACCATCACACAGTACCAAGATTGGCACCAAAATGTGACCAAGAAGTAGCAAGTGGAGCTTGCTAAGGTAGACTTCTCCCAAATTCCAACATCATAATATTGTGTCTTGTTAGGCTGTCAAGTTGTCTGTACCTTATTTTTTCATATATGGGTACAAGTGTAAAATGCAATATTATTTGTAATTATGTTGTAGGTGAAATTCCATGTGTCAATATTGGAATATGAAAAGTCATCACGTAAAGTAATGTGTTATTTTGTGAAGAAGTTGAAGAGTCATGAGGATAGTCCAAAGGTCATAAGGGGGTTGAAGAGTCACCCCCCTCTTGTTATAAAAATAACCTCATAACTCATGTAAAGGGCTTTTGAGAGCCAAGATTTTGGCTAGGCTTAGGCTTAGAAAGAGCTTGGGAGTATCGTGAAGAGCCTTGGCTTCTCCATAGCATAGAGTGAGCATACTTCTTTGGAGGAGCAGGTTTTCTTGACTTTAATGTTCCACTATTGGGGCTAGTAGTCATCAATGGTGTATGTAAGGATGGAAATTTCAATCATAATAATAAAATCAGAGCCAACATGATTTCATGCATATGCTGTTAATATATGTTGTTAACTTATGCATATGCTTATGAACTATTTCATTTTCATTTGTATGAATATTTTTGAATGCGTGTTGTTTTGTTTATCTCATCACTGTAACTTGTGGACTATTCCACATCTTAGTTTGTGATGCCAATTCTCTCATGTGTTCCTTTTAAGTTGCATATTATTACATACTTCCAAGGGGCACACTTCCTTTTCCTTTTGTGTGTTGGAACCTTCATGCATCACACTTGACTCTTCGCAAGGTCACATACTTTCTCTCACCAAAGTTATTGTACTTCCCTCTGTGCGTTTCGGCAGTCAATGCATAACATTACCACCCACTGCTGGGACTCCTACTCCAAATGGTGTAAGGTGTAGTTTGGACTTCATATCAGGGAGATCCCTTGAATGTTGGTTGGTCCAGCACCATCAACATGATCATTTTTTTTCATATTTATGAAATCATTTTTGTAAGGAAGCATATAGGTTGACTAATGAATCCATGGCTATGTTAAGTGGAATAGGATATTAATATATTAATGGGAATTTGACCTACGTCAAAATATATGGGGAAAACAAGTCACTACATTTATTCTAGATAGTTTTTCTATGTTAAGTTCCCAAGCTTGTTCTAGCTATTTTGGTAATAAATAAATTAGTTATCAAACTATTTGCCATATTTTTAATAAATATTTCAAGTAAGGATAATAAGAAATGGCTTCCTATACATATCTAACTTATAAAGGAATGTGTGACCTACTATTGTAGGGAAGACCCAACATCCCCCATTTTTGACTTATTGACTCAAATAATGGGGACCCTTTCTATAAATTTTTGGCTAAGCATATTTTATGATTTTCATTTAAGTTAATTGTCTTACAATTTTATCATTTTTGTACTTTCTTCAAATTTATGTTTTACTTTTTTCTTTGAATTTGACTTTCCATAAGATTTCCATCGATACTTGTTTCACCTCATTTGGTCAACTGGCTTGTCAATGACCCTGCTTTGAAGTTTGATCATTTTCTTCCTTGTACTAAAAATGTAAATAATTGTATATTATTTCAATTTTGTAACTAATTAAGTTCAATGGTCATTCATTGTAAATATTGACTTTTAATTAACTTTTATTAGTTTTTCATTTTCTCACTAACGGTCCTACAAAATGACTTAGCTAAATCATACAACTAATGAAAACGAATTTCGAGATATTGGTAATTTACTCCAATTTATTATTTTTAAACAAATTACCAAACTTAGAATCTCAAAATTTCAAAGTTTCTATAGTTCAATTTGTAGGATTGATATTCCACGTGGCCCTTTTATATGGAATTTGCATCTACGGATAAACACATTTTCCCTATGTGGGTAGCTACACCTAGAACAATAGAAAGAAAGTTGTTTAATCTTTTCCTATAGAAGATAGATGAGATGAAGGAACTTACTTGTAGTCTTTCACTTCCTTAATCCCTTTGAATCGCTCCTGTCACTCCCACTTGAACTAAACCCGCTCAATTGGTACCTGTATCAAAAAAAAAAAAAAACAACAAACCAATCAAATCATACATGACCTATCTACTATAAACAAATGGAATTGAAGACATTGAAACACATAATCATCATAGATATGAACAATAATATGAGAAAAGGAATAAACTCTTTATTAATGTAGAAGGAAGAGTTTAACCCAATACAGTTCGATCCTGTGCCACTCCCCCAGCTTCAATCCAACCCTCACCACATCAAAAGTACACCAATCCAGCAGCAAAACATTGCTTGACATGAACTCAATTCTCAAACCAACAGAATTTCCTTACAAACTTCAAATTCTATCCCCCTTGATCACTATGATGAGTGCTCAATTTATAGGAAATGAGGTGGTTTTGTCATAAATTAGGGTATTGAATGGCCTTCAAAACTTGGAGTTAGTTTCCATGGAGCTAGAGATGAGAGGAAAGGAGGTTAATGGATCCTTAGCCTATCTAATTTCGAACTCATAGGAGGAGATAAGAGATGGGATCCTTCTAGAATCAAGGAATATTCATAGAACCCTATGAAAATGTTGCTCAATCTCGCCCAACGCAGGTCAAAGAGGGCCTAAGTGCACTATAGTGTAGGCCAGAATGGGCTTGCATGCTCTGTAGCACATTTACCCCTAACCAAGGCTCCACTGGTGTCCCAAGGAGGCATTTCAGCAAGGCTTCAGGCTAGGAAAATTTCATGGGAGGAAGCATTCAATGTGATGACTTTTCTAGGGCATGTAACAACTGAATTTGGGTTTGATGAGCCCTAATTGTACTGATCTGAATGTCGGGAGTGATGTGCCCAAATAGACAGGTAACAGTTGCCCCCTAAAACATGAAGTTGAAAATGATAATGTCAAGTAATATGCTTTACGATGTGATGGAGAGGATCTGAAGCGGACGGTGACCTACATCGATTAAAATACATAACATCATGATATTTTGAATTTTTTCATGAATTGCTGAGGGAAGGCATACCCATACTCAACATATAAACTTTTCAATACATGTACATAGATAGTCATCTATAGATAGAGATCCATGATAGGATGGCCATCCATGTAAAGCCATTGTACAGATGATTTATTATTCTCTTGAAATCGTAGCCTAGATGGAAGAAACTAGATCATGGGTCTTCTATCTTGTCCAATCATTAGCTCAAGTATGAGTCTAACCATGTGAATATGTGATATGAAGTCAAACATGGGAAGACACCATCTGATTACCAACCAATGATGTAAACCGTTAAAATATGCGAGAGAGATCACCAATAATGATAATGATTCTTAATGTACTGCAGTACATTCTACATGGTGTGAATAAATTTTTTGATGTCAAGCACCATACAAAGTATTTCGGTTGAGGGCCATTGATGTCAACCTATCGCCGGAAGTGAGAAAATTGTAATTTATGTACGCAAGCCTCAAGGTATTGGAAGGGTGTTTCTACGTCAACTTCTTGGATAATGTGCTAATGTCGACAAGAAGCAAATTGTCGCAGGAGGGCCTTGATGTATCCCACATCAACAACATGAAACGAGTGTAATTATTTTGGAGATGGAATGTGACTAACGACACAAGGTTCAGGAATGGAAGTCATGAAAATGAAGGTTTATGAGTATTGCAAAGGATGAAGTTTTACTCAGTGACTTCTCTTGAACATGTCAGCGATACTGAATGAATTGGAAGCATTGACCCAAAACCAAAGTGATGGATGGTGTGATAGACCATAGGTATGATAACCATCAACCAAATAACCCAACCCAAATAGTCACAAAGATGAAGTGAATGTGTCATGTTTAAGAGAGACTTGCTACCATAAAGTGATTTATCCCTTTTCCCATTTTCCCTAGTCATTGTTGACCAGTACCTCTTTATTTTTTAACAAGCTTGAGGAGGATAACATATGCTTGTAGTATAATTCCACCCTTCGCGTGAATCCATTGCTGTGCGATGTTTTAACGAGCCTAATGAAGGTGAAACTCGGTCTTGTTATGATGGACAATTTTGTTGTTATTTGATGTTTTAACGAGTTTAACGACAATGAGAACTCGGTCATTTTCATGTTTAGAGAGTTTGAAAGGGGACAAAAAGAAAACTCTCCAAGTTCTTTTTCGTAAATTTATCTCTCAACTCCGAGAAAGCATAAAATAATACAAGAGATAACCTATTGACCATGTTCGATCAACGTATTCCTTTTTCGCAAGTAATCTATCTCAGTCCGGAAAAGGGTTAAATTTATATTGAGTAGATGTCATTTCCAATCCATTTACGAGCTGAAAAGGACAAGCGCTCGACAACCTTTTCATGTTTAAAGAGTTGGAAAAGAGCTTGAAAGCAGACCCCCTGTTTTTATTTTCTTTTAACGAGTCAAAAAAGGAAAATACTCGGTGTTATTTTCATTTTTTACGAGTAAAAAAAGAGCTTAAAGGTGATTCATCTTAGAGGAATGAGTGGTGTCTAGGAGAGAAACCAGTTTCGGTGATGTTGGAAACTCTCAAAACATGTTGATTTATGTGAACCGACTGGCTAATAAGGCCACTCATTACAACTGTTCCTCAAAAAGGGTAAAATAACTAAGTGAAAGCGTTTGATCAGCCAAGCAGATAGTGACGATGGAAGGAAAAAAACCAAGGCTTATATGATGGAAGACGCTGATAGAATGGCAATCATGAGGGTTAAAATGGAGATGGGTTCATTTTTACACAAGCTTGAACCATAGGGAACTATGCTTGGATTCAGTTTCATGTTTGCACAAGCTTGAAATGAAAAAATATGCTTGGATTCAGTTTCATGTTTACACAAGATTGAAATGAAAAACTATGCTTGAGATTGGTTTATATGCCCCCAACATGATGACTTGATTCTAGGTGCATGTCCCGCAAGCTTCATTGCATTCACCTAAATAGAATACTCATGGCTATTAGGTGGATGGAATAAAGGTTCATTTACGTGATCAAGTGAAAGTATCGACTAGGATTTTATGACATCTAATCAAAGACTCGAATTGGAACTTTGCTCCAGGGGACCTTGTTTCATTTTTTAACAAGCTTGACACAAGAAAAGGAATTCTACTCATATTCCTTGTTTCATTTTTTAACGAGATTGACAAAAGACAAGGAACTATGCTCTGGGACCTATTTCATTTTTTAATGAGGTTGACACAGTAAAAGAACTATCCTCATATTCCTTGTTTCATTTTTTAATGAGCTTGACTCAGGACAAGGAACTATGCTCATACCCTTTTATTCATTTTTTAACGAGGTTGACACAAGACCAAGAACTATCCTCATACCCTTTGTTTCATTTTTTAATGAGGTTGACACAAGGCAAGGAACTATCCTCATGATTCCTTGATCATGACCCATAAGAGGCCATGACTTCCAAGAGGTTCTCATCAGATGGGAGAACAATGCTATGGAAGGGATACCTAGAAAGGAATCCATTAGAGCTATCTGGTTCCAATGCCCCTAGTACATGGTGCACAACATCATGGAATTGATCATCAGTTGATGTAGGCATGTGATGGGTTGCAACATAATTGACCATGGTGAGGAAGATACCATTGGGACAAAAGGACCATTTAGGGAAGATGGTTGATTGGAAGCCATATTTGGATTGGGAAATGAAAGATGGCCAACGGTGACAATTTTTCCTTCATGCGGGAAACACATCACTTGAAAGAGTGTTGAAACAATAGCTCCCATGTCATAAATATAGTCATGCCCAAGAAGTAAATTGTAATCTAAAGGGCCTAGGACTACCATTACATTGAGATAAACAATTTTTCCTCCCAATGTGGCAACTGAGGAAGGATCCCTAATGGTTGACTGGTTCCTCTGTTAAAAGCCAACAAATTCTAGGTAACAGGCACAAGTGGTGGCGAACCGAGCACCTGCCAAGAAGTAGAGGAAAGGATACTCACAGATGCACCTTCATCTATAATAGTGCTAGATACAATCGTATTATAAACTTGTACTATGATCTTGAAAGGTGCATAAGATTGAAGATGACATCCTACTAGTCGATTCCAATCAAAGGAAGTGACCAAAATACTTGGAGGGGGTACCATAAGAACAAGAGAATTACCCCCTTGAGTTACGAGAATAGGAGGATTTTCCTCATGTCTTGATGGAACAGGAGGGTTGCCTCCAAGCTCATTGGAATCTGAAGAAACAAAAAAAACCTGAGTGGTATCATACTCACTCTCTACGGGAAAGGTACGATTAAAAGAAGGTGAAATCGGGTCAAATTTTTCCTCGACCTGTGATTGGTCAGGTATAGACTCATGGGATTCACATTCAGAGAGAGTGGGTTTGACCGATGGTTGATTTGGGTCAGACACTTCATCAACTAGTGAAGGATTAAGGGAGAATCTCCTTTAACTAGATGGAAGTCGCTACGGAGAAGCAGGATGATTATCTAACAATTTTTGGGCTTCATCCAGATAGGGACAAAGGTGAATGGGGTGATTCCCTTCCCATAACCTATAGGGAAACTTATCTTTACCTTTCTTTCCCTGAACTTTACTACCACTAGTTGATGGTGTGTCACCAACATGATCTCCAGAAGTTGATGACACAGGATGATTTGAACGAGAAGACCATTCTTCTAAGATATGAGGAATACCAAAACAATTTTGAATAATATGGTCTCCCATACAAAGTTTGCAAGGGTATTGAAGTTTGTGAGGTTTATTAGACAATTTCTCATCAGAAGTTACAATCGAGGCAATGGTTGCTTGGTTAGCCCCCCGTTGAATTTGCTTCTTCTTCTTCTTCTTCTTCCCTTTCTTCTTCTTCTTAGATACCTAGTTACTAGTGCCAATACTTTCACCAGGCAAAGAGGGAGAAGGGGATGAAGAAACAACCGATGAAGAAGGTAAAGGGTCAGATTTGGGATCAATTGGAGGTTGATTTTGTCTAGTTGTAGGAATATTCAGTTACGGGGCCACGGAGGTTGAGAAAAACCATACTGGCAAGCCGATGGTAAGTCCTATAAGGGACAATCTAGCCATATAAGGAGAACCAATATTTCCAAAAGGAGGAAAAGGACTAGGATTCCCATTAAAAGGAATTCCTTGATCGGTGGACTCTGGAGTTGTTGGCATATGTGTCAACCTAAGATCAACTAAGGAGTGACGTGGAGGATGTTATGCGCGGTCAATTAATTTTATTTTAATCAAAATAACATAACAAAACAAAAGAAGGATAATCTAGGCAAAAGGATTACCAAATAACTGTGAACTGCAATATACTACCTCAGTAAACCAATGACTTAACATACATGCAGACAATCTCCCCGAATGTTGTATTCGGTGTATCACAGTGTACAAGGCGACCAACTCGGTTACCTAAGGATAGATAGCAACCTAATGTAGTCCTCCCATATATAACTGAAAGTACGAGGAGGCCCAATCCATGTTACCATTGTCTAATGCGAAACCACACAGTGAGAGCATTCCTTTATACTTTTCGTACTATAACACCGCCCTATATACCCGAAGGTACGTGGATGAGCTACGATATACTTATGTATGTGAAATGAGGTATCAAACTCGGAATGTATCATAGGAAATTAATGACAACTGCTATGTTTTACAATGCCAGAACACGTCTCTAACCTAGAACCTCTAAATGTTATTTATTAAGTTACAATGCTCCATTAGGTTAATTGAGATAACTTTTAAGTTGATATTCTTAAGAATTTTCCTTTCAAGGTTCACCACGTGATGTATGTTTGCAATTCCTAGAATGAAACTAACATGAAAAACATTCTTTCATTCAATTAACAATGAAAACCATAGCTAGTAAGGGATAGAGCAATCATATCTTTGACGACAAGCAAAGAGCACACCTAATGCAATTTCCCTAGCTTTTCTTATCAAGAATTCACAAACTACAATATGCACAATGCAAGTTTTTCTTTTTAGTCTGGTGGGCCCTAGTATTGCAGCAATGATGCTGCAACTCCTGGGACTCCTTTCTTTACTTTTATCAACCCGGTTGTTCGTAACAAACTTGGAAGCGACGGTGCTATATGCACAAGTACTAGCTCTTGTCGTAGGCTGTCACTTGATCAGTTGGAACAAGTTTGCTAGGAGCTTAAGCTGACTTCTATGAGTTCTTAGAAGAAGCTTTTAATTGTGATGGACAAAATCTAACTCAAAAGAGGCTTGTCTACTTACAGAAAGAAGCGGAAAGCTGAAAGGAAATGCAAACCCTAACAAACCCTAGTTTTACTAATTAACCCTATTGGTGCAAGAAAAGAGATGAAAGTTGCTGAAATAGATGCAATTGACTCTTGGAAAGGTAAAATGCATGTGTCTAAGCTACTTTTAAAGGGAAATATGGAAAAATCATCTCTTTGTATTTTTGAGTAATTTCGGAGAATTATTATGCCTGTGCTTTAACTATTTTTTATTGTGTGGAGGTTGATTGGCGAAAGGAAATGAAGTGGGTGCTTGTAGGAGGTTGGGAAGGTGAGAAGAGGGCCTAAGGGGTCCATAGCACCCTTCTAGAGAGTTTCACAGGGATCAGATCTCGAAAAACCGCTCTCGTGAACTTCTATAAGAAGTCTGCAGGGTTTCTACAAAATGTTCTACAGGAAGATCCGAAAGAGGATTTTGGAGGGTTGATGGTGGAAAAACAGTGGGAAAGTGGAAATGGAGGATGGATGAGGATGTAAAGGGGTCTAGGGCCTGGTAAATGAGGCTACGAAATGATTACGATGGTTGGATTCGTTCAAGGATGGAAGGCGCGATGTCGCACAAGAATGTAGGAATTAGGGAAAAATGAAAAATTGTGGCAAATGAAGGGAAGGAATCTTGGATTAGGGGTTGGGGCAGGTTGTATGATGGAGGAAGGATAGGCAGGGAAGTATCACAGGTGTTCTGCACACTATTTTCCAAAACTGATCAAACAAAGACTAGGAAAACCAAAGATCTAGCTATTTTGACCTAGTTTGACCTAAAAACCAAAAACATGATGAACATAATTTATAAGAAGATTTCAGCGTAAATCACATTAGGTAAGACATTTGCTGACGCGTTTCGAACCCACCAGTGTGGTTCATCGTCAGGACAAGTTGAAGAAACAGATCTAGCTCAACATGTTAAATAGTCAGACCAGAGATTCCAACGACTAAATTTGACTAAATGACCCAGGTCAAAATTAATTAAATATTATTAATATTATAATATTATTATTAATATTATTAATATTGTTAATATTAGTATTATAAATTTATAATTTAAATTAGTAAAAAATGAAAAGTAAATCCCAGGTTAGTTAAAAAATTTCTTAATTTATTTAAAATAATTCATTATTAATATTATTATTAATATTTATATTATTAATATAATTTTATTAAATTATAATTTATTTTATGGAAAAAAGTTAATTTAGGTAAAAATATATAAATTCATGGTTAGTTCTGATAAATAAATAATAATAAATCCTTTATTCATATATATATATATGTCCTAATTAGATTAAATAGTAATAGGAAAGTTTATTTATTTAAGCTCATAAAAAATAATTATATATAAACCCTTTAACCCTCATATTGATTATTATCCTTTTTGGAACAAAGATAAAATGGGTAAATAAGTCCCATAATTACCTAAGGTTAGTTTAAAAATGCTTTTTAATGCAATACTTAATTATACAAATATAACTACAATCAAAGGAGAAACGTCAATAAAAATAGTTAATATGAAAAAATGGAGGGAGTTCAGAGAGATAGAATATTAAAATATACCAATGTATAATAACAATATAAAGTATAGTAAATAAATAAATAGGCAAATAAATAATAAGAACCCATTCCATATTAAAATATATCGGATAATAAATGAATACTAAATAAGTTCATATTTCGTACTAGGCATCATTATACTTACTAATCCCTTAATATTTACTAAATAAGGAATAAGGTAAATAAATAATAATTATATATATATAATATATAAAAATAATGTAAACCAAAAAGTAATCATTAATAATAAAATTAAATAGAACATCGCCACATTGCTCGAAAAATACATAGTAATTAACTATTAAATTAATAAAAGAGTACAATTACATATTGAAATAAAATGAACCAAAGCACTATAAATCAAAAATACATAATGATATGAATAACCTGTATATGATAAAATAATAATAGTAAAATATAAACAAATAAATACATAAATAAAACCATCAAAAATATTTAATAAAAACACCTAGATCACGATAGAAAGGGGAAGACAGGAAAGAGACTGAAACGAAAACAAAGAAGGAAACTATGACGAAAGGGCAGGGATCCAAGATCTACTGATCTTCCACCCATCATCTCTGTTGAGATTCATAGGCCTTCTTTCGATTTCAATGGCTTCCCTGAATTTACGACGATGGAACTGAGCAACCTTGGCCACGACTTTGGCCTTCTCAATACAGACCTCAATTTTTTATATGGAATTTACATCTACGGATAAACACATTTTCCCTAGGTGGGTAGCTACACCTAGAACAATAGAAAGAAAGTAGTTTAACCTTTTCCTATAGCAGATAGATGAGATGAAGGAACTTGCCTGTAGTCTTTTGCTTCCTTAAGCCCCTTTGAATCTCTCTCATTTCTCCCACTTGAACTAAACCCGCTCAATTGGTACCTGTATCAACAAAAAAAGAAACAACAAACGATTAAAGCATACATGATCTGTCAACTATAAACCAATGGAATCGAGGACATTAAAACACATAATCATCATAGACATGAACAATAATATGAGAAAAGGAATAAACTCTTTATTAATGTAGAAGGAAGAGTTTCACCCAATATAGTTTGATCCTGTGCCACTCCTCCAGCTTCAGTCCAACCCTCGCCACATCAAAAGCACACTAGTCCAGCAACATAACATTGCTTGACATGAACTCAATTCTCAAACCAACAAAATTTCCTTACAAAATTCAGATTCTAGCCCCCTTGATCACTATGATGAATGCTCAATTTATAGGAAATGGAGGTGGTTTTGTCATAAATGAGGGTATTGAATGGCCTTCCAAACATGGAGTTAGTTTCCATGGAGCAAGGGATGAGAGGATAGGAGGTTAATGGATCCTTAGCCTATCTAATTTTGAGCTAATAGGAGGAGATAAGAGATGTGATCTTTCTAGAATAATCTAGAATCAAGGAATATTTCCAGAACCCTATGCAAATTTCACTCAATCTCACCCAGAGCAGGTTAAAAAGGGCCTAAGTGCACTGCAGTGCATGCCAGAATGGGCCTGCCTACTCTGTAGCACAGTTACCCTTGACCAAGGTTGTGCTGGTGTACCAAGGAGGCATTTCAACAAGGCTTTAGGCCAGGAAACTTTCATGGGAGGAAGAATTCAATGTGATGACTTGTCTAGGGCATGTAACAACTGACCTAGGGTTTGATGAGCCCTAATTGTACTGATTTGAATGTCGGGAGTGATGTGCCCAAACAGACCTGTAACAGGGCCCCACTTCATATCACTTCCTTCCTTCCAAAAATTGCGATTTTAAAATCTCGATTTAAGAAATGCGATCAAAATTTGCGATGTGATATTGCGATATCACATATCGCATATCACAGTTTTATTAAGCTCCTCAACAAACATTTTTGGATTCACGATTGGAAAATTGCGAGGGGTTAACAATTTTTAATATAAGGTTTTTTATCACCTCCTTATGACTCCGGTACCTCCACCTCACCTCATCCTACCTCACGCTCACTTCATCCTCCACTCACTTCACCCTCCACTCACTCCCCTCCTCCATGACTCCTCTTCACGTGGATGGAAAAATGGTTGATTTCAATGGTTTGTTTTGTATGAATTTTAGATTGATTTCAATGGTTTGTGTATTAAAAATTTAACTTAATATTATAGTTATATTATAATATATATTTATATAATTTAATATAATTTAAATTGTAATATTATTACATTTAATTAATTTTCGTTAAACCATTTCCACCTTAATTAATTTTTGTAAATAATTAATTTAATTTGTAATCACAATTAATTAGAATTAATTATATACATTAGTTAATTAATAATTAAGCTAGAATCAATTGTTAAATAACTAAAATTTAATTTAGGATTTTATTTAATTATCAATATTTCTAATTTTTAGCTTAGGCAATAGAAATTCCAGAATTCTGGCAATTTTAATATACCAAATTTAGGAGCTCATAAATGAAGTTTTACTTGGACAAATGAGGCCCAAGATGGCTCATTGGAAAGTTAAAATCATGGAGAAAATTTCTAAGGAGGTTTCATTAATAGATTTGATCATTTATTAGGTCTAAAATCCAACAGAAGATCAAGCTCTGAATTTTTAAATAAAACTATTTTTCGGAGTTTATTTTCTGCATTTTCATTTGCCCAAGCCTCTGTTGAATCCAAATACATTCATCAATAATATTATTGGCCAATTAAATCATCACAGGTATCAATAGAAAGCTCAGATTTCCTTTTCAATTATTTATTTAATTGAATTGAATTAGATTTGTTTTAATTTCAGATTTGACATTTTGATTTTATTTTTGCATTTTAATTTTGTTTTGATTTAATTTTGCACGAAAACAATGGAAAAGATGAAGAGAAAATAATCCCAATCAATGAAAAGGATCCAACAATACAAGAATGGAATTTTGAGCCAAAGAAAATTGATTAAACAGATTTCTTCTTCAACAAACTTTCCTACTTTGAATTCCTTTATAAATAACAAATTGTAGAATGTAATAAGGGTTTCTCTCCTCTGCAATTCTAGAATTCTAAAAACACTTATGTAATAGGGATTTAGAGTTGTAGGTGGGAGGAGTAAAAAATCTCAGATCTAGGGATTATTAAGGATTTTTCTTTTGCATTCTGAATTATGTATGAAGGGCAGAGTTTGCACTATTGTGGCTCTTGTTTTGATAGTAGAAGTTCAAGTATTGTAAAGGACTATTATAGACTGGAGCTAGAGAAATGGATTCAATAAATTGGTATTTATAATACTATTATTTTAAATGCTGGTTTCATTTTTTGATGGCAGGAATGTGTCAATTTACTTTCATATTTGTGCACTTTTGTCGGTATGGGCAATTGTAGAAATTCAGGCTGTAGATTAACCTGATAATGCAATATAACTAAAGAAAAATACTTTAATCACTTCTACAATCAATTAGTGGAAGCTTAAAATATTTGAGCAAGATCAAGCGAAACACATATAACTAGAAGAATAATCAATGCACATGAAACACAAAAAATACTCAGGGGAACGCCTCAGCTATAAACCCCACTATATGTATTATCATACAAGGTGGAAATATATTAGAATTACACAAAGCTTTAGCTCTCATAGCTAGCTAGCTCCCAGTACAATCCTCTTGGATGCTCACAGGAAAACAAGGCTTCTCACAAACCTTCTCCTTTACTCTCCAAGCCTCCTATTTCCTTGCGCAGTTTCTCTTGGGTGAACCTACTATTACCAAGTGTAACAATGATCACTCACACTGATTTCACACCCTGTAAAACTGCGAAATCCTCAAGGAACCTTGTTCCTTCTGCATGCATGAGTTTCCTTTATAGGAGAAATGATGCAACTGATAGTACATTGTCCTTGTCTTTAATCTCAACTGGGTCTTTCTCAGAATAGACATGCATGAGTTATTGATGAGAGAATCTTAAGTTATCTGGAGTACACTAGTGGGATGCATGCATGCATTAACTGACTGAACTCACAATTAGTTCCTCAAACAGTTTGACACTAATTTAACTGGACTTAACTCAGTAAACTGAGTTAACTAATTACAACTCAAATATAACTCAATCTTATCTCCTTAATTTAAGGGATAACTGTTGCATGACTTCACAAATACTTCTAACCTGAATTTCTCCAACTAATTAACTCAAGATGAATTAATTTCAAGTAGCTGGTGAGACTAAATTCGAATTTTAATTCACAATTTTAATTCAAGCACAAATTAAAATTGGAATATTCTTGTTGCCACATTTAAACAGTAATTTGTCTCTATTTTATGTTATTATTTATCTATGTTCTTATGGATTGAATTCTTATTTTTGAGTAACTGTTTACTCATAAATATATCTTTTAATACTGGTTTAATAAATAGTGACATGTTTTGAACTTTTTTCCGCATATTATTGTTTAATTATTCAAGTTACTGACTAAATGATCAAAATCATTTTGTGAACTTCTTCTTGAGTGTTGCTGGTTGGTTATTTTAGTTAAGAGGTTCCTAAATAGGATGTGTTTGGTATTCAAAATGTTAGTTAATTGAACTACTTCGTTAGCTTTATATTCATTATAAGCCAAACATATTTAAATCCCAATACTTTAAATATTTTGCTCTTGGTTGGGTTAGATCTAGATCTGCCTAATTGAGATAGGATTAGGATTTAGTTCCTTTTGCTTCCATTATAGAATAAATTTTCATTTAGATTAATTTCTACATTCCTTTAAATCCTCTTTCCAAAGAGGTAAACTTTAGTAGTGGCTTGACTGAGCCCCAAATAAGCTTAAGGATCAATTTCTTGCTTGATCAACAAGAGGGTTGATCTGATGTCTCTTCTCGATTGGTGAATGAAAGTCATATTTTAAAGCCATTGGATATTGAGAGAAGCTAACTAGACTTAGTTGAACCAGTCAGAACCACCATTCCAAATGGAAAATGAGCTTCTTTAAGGTCCGGAACATGTGGTCATCCCCCATGTTGTTGCAACGAATTTCGAGGCTTCAACATTTTGGTGCTAGAAGGAGGGCCTGAAACTTGTTGTCTAAGTGGAGTATTATTTATCACGATGGCTTCTCTTAAACTTCCATTTTGGAGTTGTATCCATGGACGTGCATCTTCCAATACTCCACTTGAAGTGGTAAGACTCTTGTCTCAGGTAAAATTTAATGTTAAGAGAAATTCTTCTGCTTTTAATCATGCATATCAATTTATTCAAGAATTTTCGAATTTTGATTTTCAAGGAATTAATGAAGGAATTTTATGTAGAACCTTTACTCTCACATTCACGTCAAAATCCAGAAACTGGTGTCGAACTCTTCTAGTTGCCTCAATAACAAAGATTTGAAAATGAATCTTTGATTAATTTTACCATTAGTTTTCGCTTAAATTGTTTGAAATTTAAAACTGAAGAAAAACTTATGGATGAGGAATTATTAGATTGCTATGAACATATTTTCTCTCTTCCTCCCATTCGTAATCCATGTGAAAGTATTTCAAGCTTTGCTCAAACTCCTTCCAATTATATTAACACAATTAAGAATTCCAATATGAAGATGCAAACCAATGATGATGAAGTGGCCTCTATTATGTATAGCCAATTTCTTCATTTAGTGCACACTTCTTACAATGTTGATAGTGATCAAGATGCACCTTCACATGTAAGCGAATCTCAAACACAAAGCTTGGAGAATCTTACTATTCAAGTGCAAGATGATACTAGAAATAACCTTGAAGAAGATACCACTTTGAAATCTGAAAATCAATATGCGTTAAATTTAGAAAATCAAAACATAAATCAACAAGTACAAGAAGTGATCAAAGTTTCTAATAATACACAGCTTGCTGTACAAATTTTTGAATTTTTTCTGATGAGCAAATGTCAAATTCAGTGCAGAAAAACAACATTCTTCAAGAAAGCACAAGTACACAAATGAATGATCTCAAATTTGAAATTTTCAATAAACAAAATGCACAAGATTTCTCAAATAGAAACGTTTTTAAATCCATCACTTATGATTCTCATTTTTCCCTTTGTCCTGATATTTTTTTGATCGCAATTTATCCCCTCTTGATATTAATGATATTTTATAAAATTGAGAGGTTGATATTAATGAATTGACAATTAGTTTTTATCAAGATAGAGAATTAAGTATTGATCATTCTTTTGGCATTAATGAACATGTGCTTTATATTCCTTCTTGTTTTGATACATTTTAAGAGATTGAAAGGAATCCCAATGAATGTCGTGAGGTGAAAATGAAGAACACTCAAATTCAGAAATTGTTTCAAATGGTTCTCATTTTCAAACAATTAATCATACTCATGATTTCAACATTCAAGAAAACATTCCAATCTATGATTTATATGATGATCAAGATCTCATTCCTATTCATAGTCATGATTCTCTTTCTAATTCACAAGTTGGTATTAAAAATCATTCGAATTCTATTATTATGACCAAGTCTTGTGAAAAGGAAACTATTTTAAATAAATCCCAGTTGTGCTGTAACAATAATTGTAACACTAGTGTAAACTATGATTTGATTTTATTAAATTTTCTTCATTTATTTTATTTAAATTCAAATTTGTTTTTTGTTTTTAATTTTTGATTTTAAGATAAATTGTGCTGGCATATTGAGCAGCTCAGTATTCAACACTCAATTGATGTGTTGTCTGAATGGGAAAATGAAGTTTTAGATTCTAATCATGAACATCAAGAGCTATTTCTCTTCCAATCTCAACTGATGTTCATTTCTTATCGATTACTTCTACCTTCTCAAAGGCAGTGTCAACAAGAGAGTGTATTTTCACAAAATGACCAACAACCTAATTTAATTAATGATATTCCATTGTATCTAATAGGTTTCCATCCGTTTTTCATAGACCCCTTTGAAAAATATTTGGAAATTTTTCCTTCACAAGAGATAGTTAATAGTTTAATGTTTGTACATAACACTAACAAATTTATGCAGGCCATTGTATGTAAAAACTCATTCTCACAATATGGCCTATCATCTTCTCTTTTGAATATCTCCCAATCAATAGTAGAAATTCATCGAGGTTTCTATGATCTAATTGAAATTCAATTGAAAAGGGCATTTCAAGAGAAGGCAATTGTAAATAAACTGCTAACAGTAACTATACATTCTAAAATCAGACTTATTTTCCTTAGTTTAATTTTATCCCCATTTTTGTTAAAAATGATTGATTTGTACATACATGCAAGAATCAAAATGCTTACATGGTTACATTGGAAGTTTGACTATACGTAGTCATGTTTCCTTCATTAAGTTAGAAATAAGAATAAATTAATTTAAATTAGATTTATTTTCTGTTTGCACTTATTTCATTATTTCAGATTTTCAATAAAGCAAGTAATGAATTTGACTTCTTCCGTGCCTCCCCTTTCAGTTTTGGAAAAATGGCTTAGTACATTTTAGAGGCTCTTAAAAAAATCAGATCATACATGCTTATGAAACCTTTAATTATTCATCTCAAAAATCATACAGAAATTCCAAGAATTTGTTGCAACTTGACAATTTTGGATTCATAAGTATTTATGAAAAAGAACTCACTATCAGCCATGATTTCTGATGTTAACTGGAGGTGGATGCAATTTGGAAAATTCATTGCTTAGCATTTTAGATTAAAAAAGTAGGTGATGTTGAACATATGAAACTGAGAAAATTTGGGAGAACTTGAAGACTCATAAGGTAAATTTTTCAGTCAATTTTCTTGATCCGGGTTGACTCAACTCCCAGATTTAACCAAGATCTTTTAATTTCATGATGTGATTAGAATTGCATTAAAAATAACATAAATGAACATAAATTCTTGCTGTAAAGAAGAAAAACATGACAAGAATTAACAACATAAAACATAAGACATTGATAACGAAGTTCGTCCAGAAGGGATTACGTCTTTAGGCCCCAGTGTCAAGATGGTGTAGGCCACTGCATTAAGTGTTATCAATAGCGATGATGTACATAGATGGTGATGTCGCTATCATACAAGGAAAATTCCCTCACGCAGGAGTGGCTCCACGAGATGTTCCGCTACATGAACTCTCACGCACAAAAAGACTCCTATCAATATGACATAAACTCTTGCATGATGATAATGAGCATCTTGCCAACATGGCATCAAAGGGATCTTAATGAAAACATACATGGCAACACATGAGTATCCCATCAACATGATGACAAAGGGATCTCAATAAAAACATGACGAATCATGACAACAAGTACATCTCACAGATGATTCTGCGTCACATTTACCAGGAATCATGAAACAAGTAAGAAAACAAGATCCCACATCAAACATCAAACATGGATTTTTGTAGCACAATGCATCTCATAGCAAAAAAGAAGCACATGAACACACTGCATATACCTCACATCCCGAGGCCATCTGAATAAAAGGATGATGATCTGCTGGTTTGGCTATACCATCGATCTCGTGGCATTGAATCTTGTGGAAATGGCTGCTCACACATGAAAGCTGACACCTGCAATCCATTTTGAAAAGTGGATGAAAAATAGAATGATCAAATGGAATATCTAATTGCACCATAAAATTTGTCGCGTTGAATAGTGCAAAATTGACTGTCAAATTTCTAAATTTTGAGAAAGTGGAAATCTGGGGCTACAAGAATCTTTTAGATTCCCCTTAGATTCCTCGAAGATTCCCTCTTTTGGGTCATCTAAAGTTTTGTTGCTTAGATTAAAATTTTGATTGTACCATTAGATTTGTGTCACTGAGAGGTGTAATATCGACATAAAATTTGCCCAATTTGGACATTGGCAAAATTTTGCCCTCCTAGAAACTTGGCTCAATCATGGTTCCGCCTGTGCTTTTCCCAGGTTCATGGTTCCACCTTCAAAATAAATTAAAAAAATACATCTCGGTCTGTGTGCACGCTCCTCCACTCCTCCATGCTCCCTGCGCACTAAGAAAATTCTAGGTTTATATGTAAATGTGGGCGGAAATATCAACGAAGTACCATAGTGCGTTGGTTACGATGGAGGTATTAAGGCAGGCAGGTTGGGGGATCAAATCCCGTGTGTGCCATAATTACACAACAATTTTTTTTCTCTATAAAATAGGCATGGTTTTGTTTTTCATACTTGTTATGTGCTATATTAAATGGTGTGGGCTGGGCTACCGGTGGTGCGGGCCGGCCATGTGGCTGGGTGGGTTCGATTCTCGTTGGCCCAAATATATGGTATGTTTTGTTATATAGAGGTGGGGGCGTGGGTCGGGTCCACCGGAGGTGGCCCGCCCACCCCCAATTATTATTAATATGGTATGAGGAGTTGGGGCCGATGGGGTTCATGGCTCATCAGCCATTTTAACATTAAAATTTTGTTTTTATAATCTTTTGGGTTCGACGAAAGTGGCGGGGGTCATGGCTCGCCACCTAAATATATTTTTTTGATTTTTTATTATATAACATAGTTAGGAATTTTGAAATTTAGAAAATTGAACGAAGGAGTCAATTTAAGTAGGCCACAAGTTTGCCCAGAATCCGATGGCTGGATTTTGTCCAAATTGCTGCCTCCTTAAGCCTATCTAGTTACCCAAGTCAACCCTAATCTTTGACTGCTCGTAAATTTCACATACGAACTCGATTTGACAAACCGTTCAGACCACCATGATCATGAAGACGAGATCTTCAACATGAACCTAGTTCGAGAACAATCCAAACAATTGGATTTTTGACAGGGAGTCCGCTTAGACTTTTGCATGTGCCTGGAGCCACCTGGATCACAGGTATACATTTACAGGCTCATAGTCATCTATGGTTAGTTTTACTTTTTTCAATGGTAATTCTTTATTCTTGTTATGTTTCTTTTGTAGGTTTTCATTCATTTTGGAGACTTGAAATAGGTAGGAAACTATTTTAAATCTGCAACATGTTTAGGGAAGTATTAGTTGTTTTTTCAGAATTTGAAGATTCATTAATGTTCCTTATATATTTCATTAAAATTCTGTTCAGAATTTTAAAAAAATTATCGGGAAATTTATGTTAGATCATTATAATGTCGCAAAACTCCTCATAAGAAAGTCACGATAACATCTTCCTTCGATTGAATAATCTGATAGTTAATCAAATTATTGAATGGAGTTTTTATAGAAAGGAAAATTGAGTTGGGAACTTTCATTTCAAATACTTTAATGACATCCAATCTTGTTGTATTGCCATATATAATTATCATAGCATTCCATTTTCGGGACATTTCATATAAAGCATCAATTGAATTATTGCGATATCTACCAAATTTTGGACATGATAACACATTTAATTCTAGTTCTGAAAGATATTGCATCCGTTTATAAATCGCAAATTTAGCTGAAGCGCATGTTTTAAAAGTTTTGATGTCCAACACCCTATATGGAATTTAAATTCAATTTTAAAATATATCACATCCGCTCATAAAATCACAATTTCAATTGGGACATACATTTGAAAGTTCTGATATCCCAGATCCGATAAGAGATTGAATCCATTTAATAAAAATATCATGTTCGCTCTACATCGCATATAAGAGGTTTTCACATATGAATGCATCAAATATCTTTGATCATGCGATACTCCCATCCCCTATGATCTCTGATAAAAAAAATTCACAATATCGCACCATCCATATTGCATCATCCATATCACAAAATTTTATCATAGGTATTCCTGATAGGAAACATGCGATACAAGACCCCCAATATAACTCCTCGCCAATATTTCATATCGTAATATCATGCATATAAGACGGACCCACCAATTTTCCACGTCGTCCATCGCATCCTTGCAATCGCAAATTAATATCAGCATGTTCTTTTAACACTTCCTATCTTGGATTCTCTGATATTGCGATCACTCTATCACATATATTCACATCGCAATGGCGATATCGAATTTTCACTTAGTGTATGACCATATCACAAATTTGCTATCGCAACAAATATATCGCATCGAAAAAATGAAATGAAGCCTTGCCTTAAGATTCACCGATGCAATAAACTCTGATATATGTCTCTCTGCCATTGTGAATTAACTATCATATATTACTCAATCGCATATCGGCAAAGGTAAAAATCGCAGATTGAAATTTATGCATGAAAAAGAAACTTGTGACACAAAACATCTGATAAGGTGTTGTGCTGTATAAAAGATTATAAGGCACTCTTGGGTGATCATTATGGTAATGAAGCAATTGATAACAAAAGTGAAACATGGTTAGATCATTTTTATTTCTCTTATATTTGAGTTTTAGATAAATCACTCTATATTTAATATATGAAATTCAAGACCTCCCCATCTACACATCTGTATTTAATTATCTCGGATTTGGTTTTAATTCTGAAATATTTATGAAAATCATGGAGTTTATATGAAACTTATAATATTATGAGAACATTCATCGTTGCGATTCATTAAAAAACATCCTTTCATTTTCATCTCTGATGAATTCAGTTTACTTCAGATTCTTGGAACATAAAACATTGTTTTCTTCTAGTTTGCTGCTTGTTTTAGTTTAAATTTAATACCTAATGATTGTGGGTTAATACTATTTAAATTAGTTAAACTTATTTAATTCTAATTAAAGTAAGAATTTATCTAGTATCAGAGAAACTGATAACTTTCAAGTAATATTACATGCAATTCCCCAATGGTAAGTTTCATCTACTATTCTCATTACTTTTATTTTTAGTTTCGTTTTTTATTTTTGCTGATCTTGAACTCTGTTTTTGTACGTCTTCATGAACCTATTGTGCATCTACCAGATCAGTGTTGAAGTTCATTTTCTTTTTTTTAGTTTGCTTTGAGATTTTTGAAAGAAGTAGTAATGATGCTCATTGAATTAGCTAAACTTGGGAGTTTCTGAACCTTTAACTGTTTCCTTAAGCTTTGCTTTTGTTTGAAAATGATTAAGATGCCTTTTGTAGATTTTTTTCTTCAAAACAAGAAACTTTGCGGGAGAAAGAAACTTCTCATTTAATATATTATTTATCATCATTGCTATTGGAAGCCAAAATGCTTATAAATCTACAAGATAAAATTTATCTAAATCTCAACAAAAGAAGAAATATTCACATAATTATTTTCTTTTATCTCTTTTGTTGAGACATTTGTATAAGTAGTCTTAATGGATTTTATCTGTTAAATTTGGATTTTTCTTTCACCTTTCATTCTCTTCATTTTTATTTTTGATTGCTAATTTTTTTCTTGATTTATTTATTTATTTATTTATTTATTTATTTTTTTGATAACTCTGCCATGATATATTTAAAAGGACTTTCCTCACCTGACAATGATTGGCATACATGGGAAATATCTTAACTCTATCCATTTCAGTGAATTTCATTTATCATTAAAGGTATATTTTTGTAGGAATTTACAGGGTAAGTTCCTCAGACAGAACACCAGAAGGACACCGCTCACAAACAGATCACAGATCAATACACCAGTATTTTGACGTGGTTAAAACCCTCAGAGAGGGAAACAGTCCACGGCCTGCGCCAACGGGGCTACTACAGGCAATTTATTAATAAAAGAATGAAAATTTACATAAGCTTCTCTCATGCACGGTTAACCTACAAATGACCCTCCATGCGCTTTAAATAGAATTCATGGACCAATCGGGTGTCAAGCCACGGATCAAGTGGTCGGTAATACCGAGGAGAGAATGAACCGTCGGATCACTACATATCGTGACCGTCGGATTGTAAGTTACAAAATGTACAACGGTAAAGAAACACACTTTACCTAACTCTATACCTAACTCTATACTAGACCAAGTTGAACTTAACTATTTCCTATGTGTCGGAATATCCTAACATCCCCCCTTAAGAACAACTTGGGATAGGATTGAAGGATTTACAAATATGACACAATAGGAGAAGGAAGGAGGCACTAGAGCCTATCGTCAGATCCTATCAGAATTGGGCTTTGAGCAGCAGCATCCGACTACACTTTGGTGTGATAATCAAAGTGCCATTCAGCTTTGCAAAGATCCAGTTCAGCATCAGTTGTGTCATATTTGTAAATCCTTCATCTGGCTTTAAATATTTTTCATGGAGGAACAAACATCCTTTCTAGGTGATTGAGTTTCCTTTTTCAAGGAAAGAATTGATTTGAGTTTAACACAATGAATCCCTCCCACCCCTCCACATAAAATCCTATTATTGATAGCTGCAGGGAAATAATTTGGAGCAAACATTATGAAAGTATTATGTCCATTAAACATAAATCTCTATTACCATCCCACCTCTTTCACTCAAATATATCACAAACTACAAGTTTGCAAATACGCTTATCAAAAGAGTGATTACAGAGGAAGCATGAGAAATACAAGGAAACCCGTCGGGGCTATGGATGCTCACTGGCAGCTAGACTATGCTTATATGGCATAAAAGACAACTTCGTCGGGGTACTGTTTAGGCTTGCTTTCAGTGAAGCGATGTTAGAGAGAATCATAAAATGGATATATCCTTTATCAAAAACTCCTATTTTTACCTTTTTATATTATTATATGAGGTAGTTTTAAAACATATTTTCCCAAATTTGAATTCGTGACTTTTACTCTAGTTTGTTTTGAGTACTTATATTTACAAACTCATATTACTTAATCTATTTAAGTGGGACCTATGGAAATGTTTTACAGTTAGACGGTTGCTTGAACTCCATTATTTTTAGCCTTTGGATAAATTAAAGTTCATTATCTTTAACAAGAAATAACTGGTTCTTCCCAGTGTGTCACCATTGTTGTAGGGAAAACCCAACACCCTCCATTTTTGACTTATTGACTCAAATAATGGGGACCCTTTCTATAAATTTTTGGCTAAGCATCTTTTAGGATTTTCATTTAAGTTATTTGTCTTACAATTTTATCAATTTTTTACTTTCATCGGATTTATGTTTTGATTATTTCTTTGAATCTGTTTTTTCATAAGCTTTCCATCGATACTTGTTTCGTCTCATTTGGTCAACCAATTTTTGAATGGCACTGCTTTGAAGTTTGATCATTTTCTCGCCTAGACTAAAATGTAAATAACTGTATAATATTTCAATTTTTGTAACCTAATTAAGTTCAATGATCATTCATTGTAAATATTGAATTTTAATTAACTTTTTTTAATTTTTCATTTTCTCACCAACGGTCCTACAAAATGACTTAGCTAAATCATACAACAGATGAAAACACATTTCGAGATCTTGGTAATTTACTCCAATTTATTATTCTTAAACAAATTACCAAACTCAGAATCTCAAAATTTCAAAGTGGCTATAGTTTAATTTGTAGGATTGGTATTCCACGTGGGCCCCACTTCATATCACTTCCTTCCTTCCAAGAATTGCAATTTTAAAATCCTGATTTAAGAAATGCGATCAAAATTTGCGATGCGATATTGTGATATCGCATATCACATATCACAATTTTAGTAAGCTCCTCGACAAACATTTTTGGATTCACGATTGGAAAAATGCGAGGGGTTGACAATTTTTAATATAAGGGTTTTTATCACCTTTTTATGACTCTCGTACCTTCACCTCACCTCATCCTACCTCACGCTCACCTCATCCTCCACTCACTTCCTTCCTCCATCCCCCTCTTCACGTGGATGGAAAAATGGTTGATTTCAATGATTTGTGTGTAATAAATTTTAATTATATTATAATAATTATATTATATATATAATATTTATTATAATTTGAATATAACTTAAATTATAATATTAATATAATATTATTATATTTTAATTAATTTTTGTTAAACTGTTTCCACCTTAATTAATTTCTGTAAATAATTAATTTAATTTGTAATCACAATTACTTATAATTAATTAAAATCAATTATATACACTAGTTAATTAATAATTAAGCTAGAATCAATTGTTAAATAATTAAAATCTAATTTAGGATTAGAATTTAATTATCAATATTTCTGATTTTTAGCCTAGGCAATAGAAATTCCAGAATTCTGGCAATTTTAATATACCAACTTCAAGAGCTCATAAATGAAGTTTTACTTGGACAAATGAGGCCCATGATGGCTCATTGGAAAGATAAAATCATGGAGAAATTTTATAAGGAGGTTTATTTAACAGATTTGATCATTTATTAGGTATAAAATCCATCAGAATATCAAGATCTGAATTTTTAAATAAAACTAATTTTTCTGAGTTTATTTTTTGCATTTTCATTTTCCCAAGCCTCTTCTAAATGTAAATACATTCATCAATAATATCCTTGGACAATCAAATCATCACATGCATCAATAGAAAGCTCAAATTTTCTTTTCAATTATTTATTTAATTGAATTGAATTAGATTTGTTTTAATTCAAGATTTGGCATTTTGATTTTATTTTTGCATTTTAATTTTGTTTTGATTTAATTTGCCGGAAAACAATGGAAAATATAAAGAGAAAATACTACCGATCAACGAAAAGGCTCCAACAATACAAGAATGGAATTTTGAGCCAATGGAAATTGATTAAATAGATTTCTTCTTCAATAAACTTTACTACTTTGAATTCCTTTGTAAATATTATAAATAACATATTGTAAAATGTAATAAGGGCTTCTCTCCTGTGAAATTTTGGAATTCTAAAAGCACTTATGTAATAGGGATTTAGAGTCGTAGATGGGAGGATTAAAAAATATCAGATTTGAGGATTATGGAGGATTTTCCTTTTGCGTACTGAATTATGTATGAAGGGTAGAGTTTGCACTATTGTGGCTCTTGTTTTGAAAGTAGAAGTTCAAGTATTGTAAAGGACTATTAGAGATCGGAGCTGGAGAAATGGATTCAATAAATTGGTGTTTATAACACTATTATTTTAAATTCCGGCTTCATTTTTTGATGACATGAATGTGTCAATTTACTTTCATATCTGTGCACTTTTTTTGGTATGGGTGATTTGTCTCTATTTTATGTTATTATTATCTCTGCTCTTATGGACTGAATTTTGATTTCTGAGTAACTATTTACTTAGAAATCTGTCTTTTAATACTGGTTTAATAAATAGTGCCATGTTATGAACTTTTTCCACATTTTAGCGTTTAATTATTCAAGTTATTGATTAAATGATCAAAATCATTTTGTGGACTTCTTCTTGAGTGTTGTTGGTTGATTATTTCAGTTAAGAGGTTCCTAAATAGGATATGTTTAGTATTCATAATGTCAGTTAATTGAACTACTTTGTTAGCTTGATATTCATTATAAGTCAAACATATTTAAATCCCAATACTTTAAATATCTTTCTCTCAGTTGGGTTAGATCCATATTTTCCTAATTGAGATAGGATTGGGATTTAGTTCCTTTTGCTTCCATTATAGAATAAGTTTGCATTCATATTAATTTGTACATTTTTTTAAGTCCTCTTCGTAGAGAGGCAAACTTTAGTAGTGGCTTGGCTGAGCCCCAAATCAACTTAAGGATCCATTTCTTGCTTGATCAACAAGAGGGTTGATTTGATGTCTCTTCTCCATTGGTGAATTAAAGTCATATTTTAAAGCCATTGGAGATTGAGAGAAGGTAAATGGACCTAGTTGAACTAGTCGGAACCACCATTCCAAATGGAAAAGGAGTTGCTTTAAGGTCTGGACCAGGTGGTCATCCCCCATGTTGTTGCAACGCATTTCGAGGCTTCAACACCTACATAATTCTATGTTTTCTGAACTAGAAGCTAATGCCATACAAGGATATACTTTAATAGAGGATAGGTTTAGGAGACATGACCCCAAGTTAGTAATATAACAACATACTAAGAAGGTGGAGTTCGCATGGCGATATGAACATGAGCACTAGGAAGAAGGGAGAGTTGCATAACCTAAGGTATTGTGGATGTAAAGAAGGGGGTGCACTACCTCCGTTTTGCAAGTTAATGGGCGATGGTAGACTATAGGTTGGAGGCTAATGGAGTTTGGAACCTTGGCCTGACCTATTTTGTGTTGTTTGTGTGACCATGTTGGACTCTAGGTGAGATTTTTCCCTACTCTAGTCATAACCATAGCTTGGGGATGAAACAATACTAAGAGATTTAGAGCAATGAGGTATATGGGTAGGTGGAACATATGAGGTCTATATTCAGTTGGTGACATTCAATAAAAAATAAGGTTTCTAAATGTATTTTAATTGCTTGTGTTGTGTTATTCACATAATTATACATGTTACTTTTGGTATATTTGTTTCATCTCATGAATATTTTGATATTTACATCATGTTCATGTTGCATGTCATATCATTTTAATAGGTATGCATGGACATAGATTAATTAAGGTACTAAGTGGTCGAATTATGCATGGTATGCTAACCATGCTGGGATACATTGTAGTAAATTTTCATATTGGTTGATGTTTGTCGATGGCGAGAATAATTTATCATGGTATCAAAGATTGTATCATTCAGATAAAGAAAAAATGGAATTCATGTTTACAAAGGGGTAATTCCATGCAATGGGTGGTTGGTTAGGGGCATGATAACTAGCAAGATAGATCAAGGGGAAATACTTTTAAATGACGGAGTATTCCAAGAACAAGTAAGTACTAAAAAAAGAGTGGAAGAGTAACATATGAAAATTGAGGAGGAAGAGCAAAGAAAGAAGGTTGAGGTAAATGTCAAATCCAAGAGGTTAAAGAAGAAGAAATAAGAAATACTAAGGAAAATACTTGTAGCAAGTAGAACAAGGCCAATTGAGGAAGTTTACACTCCTCAAATCTTTATGAAGTTGAGTGCATATATAATGATTACTACAAGTTAGTTTCATACAACCACTCCTATGGATCTAGCTATATATTTTCACATTTGATAAAAAAATTAAAACAAATTGTGTAGAAATTCCTTGTAGATTCAAACTGCAAATTATAATATGCTAAAAAAATTCACTTGAATATACTCTACTCATCAACGGAAATAATAAATGATTGATGAAATCATGGAGAATAAAAGAGAAAGAATTAAATCACACATAACAAAATAATTTTCTGGGGAAAACCACAGCTAAAAACCTCGGCTATCTATATATTGCATTAGTAAGAAAATATGAGAAGATTACAATGCTTTTCTCAAGCCCGAGCAACCTCTTCACTATCTCAATCTATCTTACCACTTCACAATCAAGCTCTAACCAATACTTAACCAAATTTGCTTCCATCCAAGCTCCTATTTCCTTGTGCAGTTTCCTAGGGAATTAGCCCATATTTAATTGGGAAATTCCACAAATATGAATTGTGCAATCCTCATAGGCCTTCCTATGATTTCATGCACCACATGTACAATTCAAATGATTACACAACCGATAATACACTGTCCCTAAACTCCAATATCAATTGGGTATTTCTCTAATTTGACATGCATGAGTTAATTATGAGTGATTATTTAGTTTACTAGTTGAGTAGTGTTGGTTACACCCCACTAATGGATATCCTACTAATTCCTCCATCAGTTGGAACTAGTTTAACTGAATTTAACTTAGTTAAACTGAGTTAAATAATTACAACTCAAAATAAACTCAACTAGGGCTCCTAAAACGTAGGATACGCTCTACATGACTCTAGTTAGACTCCCAACTCGAATTAACTGAGCCAACAAAGTCAAATTAACTTAGTTAACTATTACAAGTTGTCATTAGATGTGGAATTACAAGTTGATCCTAATTTAATTCAAGGAAAAAATTAAATTAGTATTTTCTTGTTGCATTTTCAACGCTCCCTCTCAATAAGAAAGGTATTATTTTCTACCCTGATCCTGCCTCTGTGAAACTTGATTTTGCATCTTGACAATCCTTTATCAAAATATATGCATCCTTCTCCTCTGTAGGAATGTACTCTGACAACATGATTCTCCTCTGCACACAATATCATCGATGGTGATACCGAATGTTGATATGCTTGGACCAATCATGAAAATCTAGATTCTCAGAGAGTTTGTGTTATGAAACCAGCTCAAGAAAAGATAGAAAAGATAGATCAACGCCTTAGAATTTAGCCTCTTCGAGGGGGAAACCTCCTTTACATTACATAAATGAACAATTCTTTGATTATACCAAGAAAAAGACCTCCTTTCTATATATAGAGTCTAAGGGGTCATAACATAATCAGAGCCTACATAACAATAATAATGTAAGGGCACAATATAACAGTAGTGGGTTCTATGGGGCACAATAATAACAATATGGGCATTATATGGGTACATCAATTTATAAGTGGGTTGTACTAATTACAAATAAGGTTACACTATAGTATAGGGGCCTAACATGCCCCTCTCCTTCAAAAAGCGTTGTCCTCAATGCTTGAGTAGTTCTTGATGCTTCTGTACAAAATTCTTGTCCTCCCATGTGGAATCTTCAGTGGGTACGTTCTTCCACTTGATGAGATACTCTGAAATTGATCGATTTCGTCGCTGTCGAGTTCTTGTTTCTGTGACTGCTCCAGGTTGCAATATGATTTTTCCTTCCTCTTCAATTTCTGGCAATATTGTTTGAATTGGGATCTTTTGCAAATTTTGAATAAGTGGCCATAATTCTTTGTCCTTCTTCCATTCATCCCTTGCTTCATTGATCCAACCTGGTTGGATAATAGAAATAACACAAAACAATTCTTCTACATTCTCATCCTTTCTTGAGAGTGCATCTGCAACAAAATTTTGCTTCCATTTTCTATAGATGATGTCAAAGTCATAACCCAACATATTTGTGACACATTTTTCTATTCTTCTAAAGATAATAGTTGTTCTAAAAAATATTTAAGACTATCATGATCCATTTTTACCTTGAATTGTCTTCCCATTTGGTAAGGTCACCATTTTTTAAGTGCATGTAGTATTGCCAACATTTCCTTCTCATAAATAGCTTGCTTGAGATGTAGTAGTAAAAATACCTAATCACCTACATCAAAACATTTTTCACTACAATGTTGATCTACCTATTGTTTCATTCGATTTTGCACCAAAGTGGCGTTTTCCTTTAAAAGTTGGAGAACTTGTTATTGATGCTCGATGTGATCTTTCACTACTTGAACCTTTTTCTTCTTGATATGTCCTTCTATCTTGAGAGTTTGAGGAGTGGTAATTTCTTCCAATGCTTTACAATATATGGTCAGATTCATTTCTTGATACTCGATGGGATCTTTCACTTCTTGAACATTTTTCTTCTTGATATGTCCTTCTACCTTGATATTTTGAGGAATGGTAATTCCAGCCAATGCATTACAAGATATGGTTGGGTTAATTTCTTCTTTCTCGATGTGATCTTTCACTTCTTGATATGTCCTTCTATCTTGAGAGTTTGAGGAGTGGTAATTCTTGCCAATGCTTTACAAGATATGGTCAGATTCATTTCTTCTTTCTTTGGGGTTGGTTCTTGGTGTATATACTCTTCTTTTGATGTTTCTTGATCCTTTTCTTCCTCCTCTTCATAATCTATGTAAAATAATTTCTTCTCAGCACACTTATGACCTTTAGTGCATTTGCTATCACAATTGTAACAAATCCCTTTTTCTCCTTTCTCTTCCAATTGTTGTGGTGTAACCCTTGTATGTTATGGAAGGCTAGGAGAAACAACACTATGATTATTATAGTTGTGAGGGGTAGACTTCCTTGTTGCCATAATTTTACTTTACACTATGTACCAAAGCTCTTTTACTCTTTCCAATTGTTATGGTGTTGCTCTAAAGAAGGTGTTACTCTTTGTATCCTCATAATGTGCTATCATTTACTTCGTGAAAATTGACCACGTAAGAAGTTATTTACGAGAACAAAGCCCTTTATACCATAAAAATTGATCGAGTTATAAATATGAAGATGCAATACATACTTTTTGTAACAGTGGTACACCATGTAGATCAAAATATTGCTCCATATGAAGTATCCAATTTACCGGATCCTTGCCATCAAACTTCCTCATATCGCCTTTTCTTGATTTTAGGAGCTCCATATTCAAAACGAATATAACTCTGTAATTTTGGTTCTTCTAGTTCTAAAATTGCGACCCGCAGTAGCCCTCTGTGCCCTCTTTCCAATGCCACCAGTCTGATCCAAATTGGATTCTCGAAGGAAGAGTTATGCCAAATCTCCCACGGTGACCTGATTATAGACCTCTTCAGAAGAGTGAACTTGTATGAGGTGCCACGTGTCACTGTTTTGACTTTTGGGTCTAAAAAATATATACAGGAAACTACAGTCCATCCTCTTTCTGTAAATTCTTACGAAATTTCAATCTGATGCTCAAAACAAAAGTTATGACGATTTTTCCAAGGTCACCTGTTTGGAATGTAATTCAGGAGTTTGCAAAAAGACCAACTTCCTTAGATCATATCTTTGAAAATATAGTGCAAAAAGCTCTAAAATTAGGACCCAATGTTCAATGAGATTTCCTCTCAAATGGGTTTTTTTGTTCGCTTCTAAAACATCGTAGATAAAGAGTTATAGCGAAAATTCCATGATGACCTATCTGGAGTAGCGAAACCCTAGAATCCAAAGCTCTGATACCAAATGTTATGAAACCAGCTCACAAAAAGATAGAAAAGAGAGATAAACGCCTTAGAATTTAGCCTCTTTGAGGGGGAAACCTCCTTTACATTACACAAATGAACAATTCTTGGATGATACAAATGACAAAACCTCCTTTCTATTATATAGGAGTTTAAGGAGTCATAATATAAATCAGAGCTGACATAACAATAATAATGTAAGGGCACCAATAATAACAATAGTGGGCTTCTATGGGGCACAGTAGTAACAATATGGGGACTACATGGGTACAAAAATATAATAAGGGGGTTGTACTAATAACAATAAGAGGTTACACTAGTAGTATAGGGGCCTAACATGAATCTACTTTACTCATCAATAGAAACAATAAAAGATCGATGAAATCAAAAGGCATAAAAGATAAATAATTCAAGCACACATAACACAATAATTTTATGGGAAAAGACACAGCTAAAAACCCTTATTAACTGTATATTTCATTAATCATAAAATATGAGAATATTACAATTCTTTGCTCAATCCTGAGCAACCTTTGCACAATCTCAATCTATCTCACTGTGTAACAAACAAACCCCAAACAATAATTATCCAAATAAGTTGTCTTCCAAGCTCCTATTTCCTTGCACAGTTTCCTAGAGAATTAGCCCATATTTAATTGGGAAATTGCTCATCCATAACTGCACAATCCATCATAGGCCTTCCTGTGATCGCATGTGCCACTTGTACAATTTAGATCATTATACAATTGATAGTATATTGTCCCTAAACTCCAATCTCAATTAGGTATTTCTTTGATGTGACATGCATGAGTTAATTATGAGTGAATCTTCATTTTATTGGTTGAGTAGTGATGGTTACACCCCACTACTAGATCTCCCACAAATTCCTCCATCAATTGGAACTAGTTTATTTGCATTTAACTCAATTAAACTGACTTAAATAATTACAACTCAAAATAACTTAACTTGGGCCCCTAAAATTTAGGAACCAATCTACATGACTCTAGATAGAGTCCCAACTCGAAATAACTGAGCCAACTAAGCCAAATTAACTTAGTTAATTATTATAAGTTGTTATGAGAATTATATATACAATTTAATTCCTAATTTAATTCAAGGACAAAATTAAATTAGGATTTTGTTGTTGCATTTTTCAACACTCCCTCTCAACAAGAAAGGGATTATCTGTTACCCTGATCATGCCTCTGTGAAACTCAAATTTGCATCTTGACAATGCCTTTGTCAAAATATTTGCATCCTGCTCTTTTGTAGGAATGTACTCCAACAACATGATTCTCCTCTGCACACAATCTTGTAGATGGTGATACCAAATGTCGATATGCTTGGATTGATCATGAAAAATTGGATTCTCAGAGAGCTTGATACAACTCTTGTTGTCACAGTAAATCATTGTAGGATCCATCTACTCACCAAATAACCCAACAAGGATCTTCATCATCTAGATAACAAGGATCTTCCTTATCTAGATAGCCTCACAAGTTGCTTGAATAGCATCCATGTAATTTTCTTATGTTGAAATCAGTACAATTGATCTTTGCTTCATGCTACTGTAAGAAACTGTTGTTGACCCAATACTGAATATTCCTCCTGATGTGATCTTTTTATCGGATGGACTCCCTACCCAATTTGAATCTGTGAAGCCTTGAAGCTTCACCCCCTTTGTTTGTTTGTAGCAAATACCGAACTGAGTGGTGCCTATGAGGTATCTCAACACATGTTTAGTTTCCTTCCAATACATTTTGGTTCACTTAACCATGTCTTGACTAAGTTGGTTAACTGAAAAACACATGTTCGGTCGTGTGTTCACCAAATACATAAATGAATCCACAACTTGTCTATAAATAGTAGCCTCCACTACTTCACATGAAGTAGCATCTTCCTTATTCTAGTTACCTACTAAAGGAGTATCCATTGGTTTGTCGCTCTCCATGTGGAACTTCTTTAGTATCACGTTGGCATACTTTCCCTCAAAGACAAACAGTTCCTCATCTCATTGCCATACTTTCATACCAAGAAATTAATGCATGAGCCTCAGGTCCTTCATCTCAAATTCTCTTGCAAGATCCTCTTTGCAAGATTTTATCAGCTTCTCATCACTTGTTAGAATCAAATCATCAAAATATACTACTATAATCAACAATTTAACTTCAACCATAGCATGGTAAAGTTTTGCATGTGCTTCACTTTTGGTGAAGCCTAACCCAGTAAAATAGTTGTTAATTCTCGTGTACCAAGCATGGGGTTCTTCTTTTAGTCCATACAACACTCGCTTGAGTCTGCACACATGTGACTCTCTTTTGAAGGTCTCAAATCCTTTTGGCTAATAAATATGTGCCTCTTCCTCAAGTATATCATTGATGAATATTATATTCACATCCATCTAATGTATCTTCCATCCCATCTGCACTAACATTTCTAAAAAAGATTTGATTGATGAGTACCTTGCTACTGGAGCAAAAGTCTCATTGTAATCAATTCCCTCCACCTGAGAGAATCCTCTATCCAAAAATTTGTCCTTGTGTTTCTCCACACTCCAATTTTTTTCTTGCTTTACCTTGTAAATCCATCTGGAACTCACCATTGACTTGTCTATTGGTCTTGGGACCACTTCATAAACACTGTTTCTGATAATGGAGCCATACACCTCAATGATGGCATCAACCCATACTGGTTGTTTCATTTCTTCTTCGAATGAGGATGGCTCAAATTTTACACTCTCTCTCATCAGAGCCATGTATCCAGTGTACACATATGGAGACCTCCTCTATCTGTGCTGTGATGTGGGTGCTCCCACATTCTATCTAGAATCATGCATCAATATGTCAGCCTCTCTGGTGCACTTCCTATTGGGTGTGACTTTTTACCTATTTTTTGCACCTTCTTTCCCTAGTTTTGATCCTCTTATCCTCCAGGCCTATGAAATTTACATGATTAATTCCCCTTTTTCTCACTTTTATAACCTATTATACTATCATGTTATTTTTCCATATTTTACTGAATAATACAATACTTTATTCTTTTTTGTGGCTAACTGGGGTGAGCATTGGAGGAGTATTTTGGGAAGCTCTTCTCCTTTTGGGCGCGGGATCCCCCAAGGCAAGTTTTGGGGCTTAAAGCCCAAGTTTTGACTACATCTGATGTAAATACTCCGCGAACTATGGGCGCAGAGCGTGAAGTTGTAGTTGAGTCACAGGGTTGTCCACCCTTAATTTTGTAATGTAATGTCAGATTTAGAGATCCACCCATGGTCCGCTAACCATGGGATTGTATAAATAGAGTGAGGCTCTAAGTTGTAGAGACATCTAATTAGATCTAACAATCTAAGAGAAGATGAAGCACTAAGTCTGAGTTGAAGTGTAAAGTCATGTCTTTGGGTCGTAGAGTAGGCGAAGGCTCTGCAGCTGAGTGCAAAAAGGCCTAGTAGTCCATAGCTAAGTGCGCGACCCCTGCAACTGAGTGCGCAGGGTGAATCGAGCCTGTAACCATTGGGGAAAATAATAAAGAGAAGTTTCTTATCATTCTATGTGTTTTTTTCCTGTTTTATGCATTGAAGTATATTTGGTATGAATTGCAAGTTTACTATTTATTTGTTGCACAAACTTATATGAATATGTTGAATAAGTGAATATAAGATAAGTATTCTTATACGCGAAGTTAACTAACAATTATAATTTTGGCAAGATTCCATCAAAAGGTACAAAAGAAGCGCGAAAAGGCATGGCAAAATCGACATATCAAGATGTGCACTTTTAGGGTGAATGATTTGGTGTTGTTATACAACAACAAGTTTGATAAATTCCCAGGAAAACTCAGAATGCAATGGATGGGACCATATGTTATTAAGAGAAGCCACAGATGGTGGTGCGGTGCAGTTAGTGAAACTAAATGGCGAACTCTTCTCAGGAAAATTAAATGGTAGTCGATTGAAGCCTTACACAGGTGGCCCGACCATCTGACTAGCCATAGGAAGTCCTGTAGGCACCTACTTAGTGCATTTACAACCTTGCATTGATTCGAGCAGCATTGGGAGGTCTCCGTGAAAAGATCTCTGCACTGGCAGAGTGACTCAAGGGTGAGTAACGATGTTTGTGTTGGGGGCCTGTTGGGTGCGGGATCCCCCAAGGCAAGTTTTGGGGCTTAAAGCCCAAGCTTTGACTATGTTTGATGTAAAGACTCCATGAAGTATGGGCGCAGAGCGTGAAGTTGTAATTGAGTCACAGGTTGTCCGCCCTTACTTTTGTAATGTAATGTTAGCTTTAGAGATCCACTCATGGTCTGTGGACCATGGGATTGTATAAATAGAGTGAGGCTCTAAGTTGTAGAGACAACTAATTATATCTAAGAATCTAAGAGAAGATGAAGCATTGAGTCTAAGTGGAAGTGTAAAATTGTGTCTTTGGGTCATAGAGTAGGAGGAGGCTCTACAGCTAAGTGTGTAGAGGCCTAGTAGTCTGCGACTGAGTGTGCAGACCCCTACAGCTGAGTGCACAGGGTGAATTGTGTTTGTAACCATTGGAGAAAATAATAAAGAGAAGTTTCTTATCATTCTATGTGTATTTTTCCTATTTTATGCATTTAAGTATATTGGGTATGAATTGGAAGTTTACTATTTATTTTTTGCACAAACTTATATGAAGATGTTGAATAAGAAAATATAAGATAAGTATCTGTTTAAGCGAAGTTAACTAACAGCTATAAGAAGATAAGTAAGATCCGTCATGTAACTTAGGGAAAGAGCGTAGATTGCTGCCTCAGCAGTGTGAAATCACCTCAGCCCCTGATTATGGTTGCGCAAGGCGAGTATAACAGAGCACGAAGGCCTCGCAGGTCAAGGGAGTGCATGAAGTGACTTATACGAAGGTATTCATAGTTGAACTAAACCGACCCCTCAGACATCTCTAGGGTGCGAAAACTTGGTTCCAGCATCCCCCCATACTGCATCAGGTGAGACCTCAATCGATGCTCCACAGGTTGTTGCCGAAAGGGCTAGTAGTACAGGGATTTTTTTGGATAATTAACTCTGAACCTGGGTTAGGCCCCATCAAGCCAACAACATTGGAGGAGTATTTTTTGAATCTCTTCTCCTTTTCAGGTGTTGCTCCTGGGAACAAGGTTATGGAGTAGATAGACAATGTTGATCAATTACAAATCAGGGTTGAGTAGTTTGTTGTTACACCATGTATGTTGTTACACGTTGTTGTTACACAATGAATGTTGTTACACTATGAGTTGATACAAAGGTTCATTGTTATACCAAGGGTGTCGTCGCCAGCGATTGTTGTAACATCCTGAACCACTATTCACTCGCATGATTCTATTGTACCAAAGCTGGAAAGTGTGGGTACTATTCCACATAACAGCTGTTGACATTTGGAATTGTTTATTTTGTAAGCAACAAACCCAAGCGGTTGCAATCCTAAATAATGTATATTTGTATTTAGAAATAGGTTGTAACTACCTTTATTTTTTATCAGCATGAGAATCGTGAGATTCTCATGACTGATCTGTTTCTAATTTTGGGTATGTAATAATTATAAAAGAAACTCAATTTCCTATGTACAAGGATATGGCATATAGAAGAGTAATGTTACTCTACTTCTATAACTCTGAATTATTCTTAATATTAATCATTACGATCATGTTGTTACTGCTCTTCAGTTGATTCGTTTATTACTTTTGTGTTATTCTTGCGCCCCTACTAAGGAGGAAGGGCCCTCCTCTTTGGCAGGGACTACAATGATAGAGATAGTGTACATTCTGGTTTTTTTAATTGTTATATGGTTCCTTGTTGTTGTTGTACAAATTGTGAATTACATTCGTTTTTGTTCCAATTTATATTATGTTGTTACACTGAGTTAATCAATAGAATAATAGTAACTAGCTGGAGTAGATATTAGTCACTGTGTGGCACGTCTTTACTTTGGTAGTTTTGAAGTGTGATTTCAATTCTATGGAGTGTTTTTATTTCTACATGAATGATTGATTCAACAATTTGATTCGGCGACATATTTTACTGTTCTTTCCATTTTCTCATTCTTGGTTGTATTGTATTGGAACAAACAGTGCGAACTCCATTAAAACAACAAGACCTACCCTGGGTTGACAATTAAATGTTGTAGTCTCAGCCAATTAGGATTGATTACAACAACACTACATTTTGGCATCGTTTCTTGGGATGCTAGTTGATGATACAGTCAACCAAGTTATTTTTTTGATGATAGACTGTTCCTAGTCCACCATTGTTGGTAGGTAAGAACTTGCGTATCACTCTAACATACTTTGGCGGGCTCACCATTGTGACCACTAGGGCACTTAGGGCAGGGAATTTTGTTGTTTTGTTTAGTGTGTCTTCATCTTTTCTGTCGTTGGATAGTAATGCGAGAGGTAAGAACCTGCACATCACTCTAACATACCTAAGCGGGCTCATCACTCTCAAAGATTGAGACACTTAGGGTGTGAATTAATACACATAGGATCCATGTGTGCAACTATAGGAATTACAAAGATACCAAAACTACCCTCACTCTAATTAGTCATATGAAAAATGGGTCGTAAAAAGGAAAGGAAGAGTGTAGATTTGGGAAGGAAAACATTTATCCATGAACTAATCTCTAAGGCAAAAAGAGAACGGTCCAGCTCTCAAAGGGATGCATGGAAAACAGGGCTGTAAAAAGTTGTTACTCCCATAACAATGGCAGAAACCTCTGATTCCTTTATCTTGGGACCATATCATTCTAAAGCTAGCACCCACACCCCTAAGATCAAGAATCCAATCTAGGAGTAGGAGGGGGAAGCTAGTAGCTAGAACTTGAGGACCGAGGGATAAGGGGAAACTAAGGGGGAACATCAAACATCTGAGACGGAAGAGCACCTGTTGGTTTATCAATACCTAGATATAGGTAGTGTGGTGAAACAGCCAGCCCCGAGGATACCTGAGCCATCAATCACACCTGCAAGACCATCATAAGAATAGTTTGAGGGACATCTATTACAACAAGGGTTAGAAGGATTAGTCATGTGGGACAACAATGAAAACAAAACTAAAATAGATGCTATCATCACCACCTTTGAGTTCCCAATCGGGGATATCAAAGGTGAAGCTCTTATGAAAAATATTCCTCTATCATCCTTACCATCCTTCTAGGGGATGACTATGGAAGATCCAAACACATTTTTGTTTGAGTTTGATGTCTTATGAAGAACTTATGATTATACCTCAGATGCTCAGAAATTGATATTATTTCCTGCTACTTTAAAAGAGCCAACATTGAGATGGTTCATGGGACTGGGCTCTGCTTCCATTCGAACATGGAATGATATGAAGGAGTCGTTCTTATCAAAGCACCAAGACTATTGCAGAATGAGGAACTTAAGGGAGGAGGTATTTAGAATGACATAGAAGGAGGATGAGAGCCTGAAAGATTATGTAGAACAGTTCCACTATAATTTACAGAGGTCTAAACACAACGATTTAGACCATGAAATATTGAAGACTATATTTATTAGAGGAAAGAGGGATGACTTCCTTGACACCCTGAACCTATTAGGGAAGGGGGATATATCACAGGAACCATTCGCTGAAATTGTAAAGCTCTATCTAAGGTGCTCTAGAGGATCGTCTAAGGGGAGGAGCACAATTCAAGATGCCTCTGCCTGAATACAAAAATCTGCAGGAGGAGGAGTAACCATAGTAGAGATCAGGAATTTGTTAGAGAATTTCAAGACCGATATCCTTAGTACTCTCTCTATCCAGATAACGATAACGTATATCAAGAAGGCACAAGTAGAAGTTGACACCTTTGATTGTGTTCTGTCCAAATTGTCGGAAGAAGCATCCTTCGAGGGAATTTGAATTAACAACATCAACTTGTGTAATATTTGCGAGCTGGAACATTTGACAGGGCAATGTCCGGAGCTTCCTAGTCTTAAGGCAGTACTTAGAGAGTCAGACGAGGAGGTACAATCCTCTTATTTGGAAACCAAGACCTCCAGGTATGTATCAAGATTTTTCCTCTTTCAATACATGGAACAACACATATAATACTTAGTAATATCCATGGTAATATCATACTCCTTCTTCAGTATAGTTTCCTTCACCCTGGAACCAATGGTCTCCATCTCCCTCTATCTAATATCCTCAATCTCAACCATATCCTTGGAATCGGAACTAGAGAGGAAATGCCTAGAATTCAGCTTTACCTAGATTACCCATGCAACAATAGCTGTAGTTACCTCCTTTCCAAGCTCCTACTCCTCCACTGCTTGTGCGACCCCAACTACTTGTGCAACCTAACTCAAACCCGAACAATAAAGCAAATCAGGGCATAGAGGCTCTAGCTACCTTCCAGACCTAACTTATTACCCTTGTGGGGCTTAACGAAATTCAATTGTGGTCGGGCAAGATAATTAAACCAAGTCACTCCCCTATCATTATAGAGGAGGAATGTGAACCATCCAGAAGAAATACCAGAGGCTCCGAGGTGGCTGCTATTCCTATAATAACCGATACAGAGGAAGTTATTATGTCTGTAACAACCAACCTGCGAAGAACTGTTACTGCTGTAACAACCAACCCGGGAAAAGTTGATACACCTGTAACAACTGACTCGACTATTGTAACTCAGGACCCTCTATACCCTCAGAGATTGGATGAACCTCGAATGACTTCACAACCCGAATCTGATTTTCTTAGGGAGTTACAAAATCTACATGTATGATGTCCTATGATACAAGCCCTTAAATAAGTACCTATTTATGCTAAAACAGTGAGAGATTTGTGCATCAAGAAACCTGGGAGGAAGCCTAAAGCCCCTACCACCATACATGTGATGGGGAAATTATCTGAATTAATGTCTACTCAACCTCTTCTAACTAAGTATAATGATCCAAGAAATCTTATGGTTACTATCTACATTAATTATCAGCCCATATCTAACACGTTGATCGATCTTGGGGCTACCATTAATGTAATGACAAAGGACCTCTTTACCACTCTCGGGCTATAGGGACTTAGACATACTCCTAGTATACTTGAATCAGCAGACAGGTCCCGTGTTAAACTTGAGGGGGTCTTAGAGGATATAGTGATTACAATAGCTTCTTGGAGGTATCCGATTGACTTTCTTATCTTACATCCCAAATCCAATTTGAGGGGACATCCTTTGATCTTAGGGAGACCTTGGCTGGCCACTATGGATGCACTTATAGGCTACAAATCTGGATCTATGGTGATCTCAGATGGCCAGGAGACAAGGAACCTTATCTTTACCCCCCAAAACCAAATGTGGATGTATTCAATCCTTGGTGGGATGAGTTTGAGCCTGAGTAAGAAATTTCTCTGCCACTCCTCACTCTGGGGAAAGCCCAGTATTTCAAACATGAGACAGAAGATGTTGTCATTAATGGTTTTATTAGTAACTCGCTTTCTGTCACTTCTGTTAAAAATGCGAATGAGGAAGAAGAGGTGGAAGATATAGATTTTGAACAAATGAGAACCACTCTGGATATTAACAGCAGTCCAATTGAGATAGAACCTGTAAATTTTTTGAATATTAACCCCAACCTGACTGCTAAGAAAAATGAGCTGTTGTCATGACTATTATAGAAATACAAAAATGCATTTGCATGGGACTATACAGATATGAAAGGGATCCACCCTAACCTATGCACTCACTGTATTTATTTGAAGAATGGCTGCAAACCAGTTAGGCAACCACAGTGCCACATGAAACCTGCACTGAAGGAGGTGGTGAAGGAAGAATTACAACTACTCTAGAGTGCTAATTTTATTTATCCAATATCTGACAGTCATTGGGTGTCACCGCTTGTCATCGTTCCTAAAAATAATGGCAAGTGGAGAGTTTGTGTAGATTACAGAGAACTTAATAAGGCCACTCAAAAGGACCATTTTCCTTTGCAATTTATAGATCAGGTCCTTGATACCCTTTCCGAAAAGAAATTATTTTCATTTTTAGACGGATTTAGTGGCTACAATCAGATATAGATTGCCCCTGAGGATCAGGATAAAACAACCTTTACTTTCCCTTAGGGAACCTTTGCATACAAAGTACTCCCTTTTGGACTCTGTAATGCACCAGAAACCTTTCAAAGGGAAATACTGGGGATTTTTTCTGACTTGGTGAATGATTGCCTTGAAATATTCATGGACGATTTTACACCTTATGGAGATGCTTTTGAAACAACATTAGTTAATATAGAAAAAGTGTTGGAACGATGCGTACAGACTAATGTTGCTTTGAGCACTGAAAAATATCACATGATGATGACTGAAGGGATCGTGCTTGGACACTACATTTCTTCTAAAGGAATCAAGGTAGATGCTACAAAAATAGAGGTAATTCTGAAAATTCCAACCCCTAAGATGCAAAAATAGGTACATAGTTTCTTGGGGCATGTGGGGTATAATAAGAGATTTATAGAAAAAAATTCAAAAATTGCATCGTCGTTATTTTCCTTTCTCATGAAAGATGTTGAATTTTTGTGGATAGGAAAGGGTGAGCAAGCCTTTTTAAGGCTGAAATGATGTCTATCGGTAGCTCCGGTCTTGCAAGGACCTAATTGGGAACTGTCGTTTCACATAGCTATAGATGCATCCTTGTTATGGGTGAAACCACCCTAGGGGTTTGGGTTGAGAACCCCAACAGAGCAAAGGGAAAACCTCAACAATAAATGCTCAAAAAATCATAAAAAATCCTTATTCTACTAAATCGTGTAGGAGTGTCCTTACCTGAATGTCCTTCGTTTAGGTAGATCCCGCAGGGTGCAAACCCTTAACTTCTCCCAATGTTCTTGAAACCTAAAAAATTCAAATGAAACATACACGACAGTAGAAACATAAATCATATACATGATGTTAACTTTAAATCATATAAATGAGTGACTAATTATACATCAATATAAGATTCATAAATTAATTACAACATAATTTTGATGAATAAACGCATTTCATATCGGAAACAAAACAACATTCCTTTTATTGAAGTAAGCTATAAATAAGATGGAGAAATACAACCTGAGTCCTTCTCTAGCTCCAAGCAGAATCATCCTCCGGATTTGTCCTTTCCCAACCTTCAGCAATCTTCCTCTATCACCAATACAAGGATATCTCAAGAAAGATGGGGATATCTATAATCAAGGAAACAAGGGTGTCCTGAAGCTTTAAGGAGTGAAAGAGGCACAAGGACTCTTTAGACTTGATCAGGGATAATCTCACTATAGTATCAATATCTCATCCTTTCTCCCTTAAGGCCTTCCTATGGAGGTTATTTATACCTCTCCAAATTAGTTTTTTCAGTTGGGAAATAGGAGGTGAGTAACAGGTAAAACCTATGAACTCCACCCGAAATTAAGGAAATTTTTTTTTAAAGTGTTTTAACATATGTACTCGGGTTGGATATATGTTGACCCGCGTGTACACGCTTTTATCATAGGGAAAAGTAGCGTATAGGGAATAAAACACTGTTTTTTAGATTTTGGACCAAGTCTGGAAGGAAGGGTTGCCCTAGCCATAATCAGAGCATCAGATCTACCAAGATTGGTAAATCATACTATAACAAGTGACCCCTAATATATGAGGTCAGAAGGGGTACATGATCGCCAATATGTATTAATTTTATGGAAGGAATCATGCCAAGACTGAGGAGGAGTTCACCATAATTCATCCTTCCAAGCCATCAAAAGAGATCAGAAAGAAATTGTTTTCTGAGGTAGGCATACCCATGCTCAAAAATAGTAAAGCACATTCTCATGTCAAGTACAAAATCGGATCCAATATGCATACAAGTATAAAGGAACTGTAAATACATAATGGATCATCTAATCATAATAAAAAAAAGTACTTGTTTGAATATCACATATAAAGTGCTGATCAATGATGCTGAATTATGAAGCTGATCACTGAAGCCAAGAAACTAATCCAAATAGTACCAAGTGAAAATGATGGAATAAATGGTATTACACTGCAACTCAGGTGTCAACATATAAGATGTCCCTGTAAGGAACTACAACATATAATGTGGATGGTGTCAACTAGCAGAAACAGGAGCAACTGACAAGTTAACCAGGACATGCTGATGCAAACCCGAGGTCTTCACCGACCATCGTGGTACATTTATACACAATGGGAATGAATGATTTGAAGTTTACCACGTGATAAATCGTTTGATTATCGGTCATTGATGTATACTGTTAACAGATGCGAGACTACTCACCGATAATGACGATGAGAGTCAAGGTACCCAGTACAATCTAACAAGTGTGAATAAATGAGTTGTATTTGAACACTTGAAAGAATATATCAATCAAAAGACGATGGTGTTTTCCCACTATCGATAGTGAAGGAATATTCCACTGATGACTATAAACCCTAAGGTACAACCAAATGGACTCTAGATCCCTTTCCCAGAAAAATGAGCTAAAGTCGATGGGAAAAGAACCACTCGAAGGAAGGCATTAAGGCATCCTTCATCAATTTAGCATGAGTGTAACTCGTAGGCCAATAATGTGGAAGGAATCAGATGAACAAAGATGTTGTAACCCAACCGAAGCATGTTTCCGGCATACACAAGACGTAGCTAGCACACGATAGAAACCCTCTGAACCAACCAATAATGAAACTGACATAGAAGCGAGGAATCCACCAATAAGGTCAAATGGAAACCAAGGCACTACACAAATCCCAATGTGTGATAATGAAAGTTGATGTCAAACACAAGTGAAACCACCCAGTCAAAGACCCATGATACTGATCGATGCTGAGCACAAGGTGACCTATCAATAATGAAAATAGGGCTAGAGTGTGGCTCTAGATCTTCCCTTAGAGAAATTTGTTGTAGTCGATAAGGACAAGACCCGACAGCAAGTAGTCAATGGAGACCTTCTCAAACTAGCACAAACAAAGGACCAATAAAACTGATGTGATAATGAACATGACGCTAACAACTAGGGATGGCCAACTAAAAAATAGGTCAAGAGACACCACAGAGAGGCTGACTCAAGTTTACTTCCCTTGAACAAAAGCATGACTCAACTGTGACTACAAGGCAACATATGATAACTTTGTATAAGTTTGTCATGTAGGAGGCATAAGAAAACTCTCCATATGATTGAAAGAGGTAACCAATCAAAGGAGGATTGACTTGATAACAAGGTTAAGGCTCTCCTAAGTAAAACTAAAGCCCACCCCAATGGAGGAAAGACTTTCTTTTGAGTGCTTTGTTCAAGGGTGACATGACTAACTCTAGCTGCCATAAAAATATGGAAATAATGTCCCGTTCCCACTCTTTTTTTGGAATATATAATTTTTTGTCTTTTTCTTTTATATGAAGCTTGAAAATGAATAAAATAATTCTATAGTATAGTGGAAAGAACGAGTGTCAAAAAAAGAAGATTCTCTAGTTCCTGGGAGGGGAACATTCCTATGCTCAATGCAAGGTGGTGAAATTGGTCAAGGACACTCAAAGGGATGTTCTTTCCATGGGTATAAGGGTGTGTCAAGTTGCAGAGGCGAAGTGATTACAAGGTTGATTTTTCATAAGACATGGTCGATAAGTGGCTTAAACATGAGTCCAAGTGAAGTCGGCTCAAGGCCAAAAGGTGCAAGTAGTCAATATGCAATGCAGTAGTACAACTCAACACAAAGGATCCTCTAGGGTATAAGGCTAGAAAGTGGTGCAGAAGAATGAGAATGAGTTTCCAACGCACAAGTCATGGTGGGACTAAAGAGGACTCCCGAGCCTACTCAATATAGCAGCATGGGCAACCAATGTCAGCGAGGATCTAACTAAGATGCCCATGTAAAGTTTGGCTCTACCACCTCATCATGATTTTTAAAGACAATGAGTAAAATGGTTTGCGAACCAAGATATGATGGGGTTGACCTTATGGCTAATGTATCACAGTATGGAGGCTAGTATGCAAAATGCAATGGAAAGTGGTATTCCCTAACCTATATGCCAGTAAGAAAACGATACATGCCATGATGGGTCTGCAGTCATGGGACAAAAATGATGTCTCGATGAAGTCTCCAAAATTTCCTGTAAAGGCAACCCAGTATCGACACTCTAAGCCAAAAGGTCAGAAATTCCATAAGACAAAAATTAATTTTTGAAAAAATATTTTGTATTTTCTAACTTACATAAGGACTTTTGGACTCACAGTTTTTTCATTTCTATTTTGAGCAAGGAGCTATGGAGACAAACTCAAGCAATTTTCCTCCGACCAATTGAATCATTAAAATCACTCCAAAACTTCCAAGTAACCCTTATATCCTACTTTTAATTGTTTGTGATACTTTTAAGATGTTTTTTTTCTAGTTTTGAACGTGGGAAAATATGTCAAAAAATTCAACTCTGTGTACATGCAAGTTGAATATGGGTAACCTACGTATACATCGGCCCTACACGTGACTATGTCAAAAGGGAACCCACATGTGCGCGAGTAAAAGTTTTAAAACATAAAACTAACGATTTGAAACATCTTTTTGGACAGGATGACCGTCACCTGGAGAGAAAGAGAGCATAATGCTATAGATAATGAAATAATGGAGGACCAAAATGCTTTGGAAGCTTAAAGAGGCTGTGGCTTGCTAAAAAAATTTAAGATGCCAAATATGAAAGCCAACACATGATTGCTTGAGCTTTTGATTCATTACTAGAGTGCAGAGGATGACGCCTTCATGATCGATCAGATGCCCCTAAGGATCGAGATCGAAGATATATACTTTATTACCGGTCTTTCTCGAAGGGGAGAGGTGGTGCATTTGACCGACAGGATGAGGGGTAGTCTTACTGTAGAAGACTACATCCACATATACTGTCTCGGTCATCCTGAAAAGATTGGAAGTTAGATTCCAATCAAAAACATAGCGAGCTTGCCCTTGAAGATTTTACTATTTACCATTGCTAGGGTAAATGGCTCAGCAGCTTTACATAAGGCCTCACGAGTATCTATGAGCCTCGCAATGGAATGTCTCACCATGGTGTCTGATTGGTGCATGCCTCTATTGAACAATATGATGAACCAACTGACCTCCATTCAGAATGGTTAGACAAAGAATTTTGGGTATGACACAATCTTACGCTCATTCTTCTTTGAGAAAGTACCTCATCTTCGACCCAAGGTATTATCAACTATTAGTAGCCCTAGATATCCATGAATGGGTAGGTGGGCTGACTTGATGAAATGCCTTAGGGGTGGCGATGTGCCCAGGACAACTTTTGACAATGATTTTTTTGCGTGGTGGGATCAACAGGTCATCGCAGTCAATGACTATCCCTATGCCGTGATGGATTTCCGAGGAGATCCAAATTTAGTGTTACCACCGAATGCAGCATGGGGTAGGTAACAAATTTTTAATGTTTAAGATTTTTTAAGTTTTTTTTTGGTTTTTTTAATGAACTTAAAAATATTTTTTATGAGACAATACACTTACAAAATATATTGATCATGTTTCAGATGTGGAAGCAGTGAAACCTGACATTTTTCCTAGACCTAGGTGTCACAGGAGAGATGCCGAAGGGGCTGTAGCTAAGAGAAAGAGAGTTCTTCATTCAGTTCAGAGGAACTTCATGAGGCTGACTCACCAAGTACCCATGATAGCCATAGAGGATTTACCCGAGGAGATGCAGCGTCGTGTGGTAGGAGTACCACGAGACTGGGTGTGGCCATTCTGGCGTGTAGCCAATGCTCTTGTTAATTTTTTGGATGCTCATCCTGAGCTAGCTAGATAGATGATCAGATCTTTTTATGATTGGGCATGATGATAGGCATAAGCCCAAATTTTGTAGGGCATTTTGTCCCAAATTTTTGTATATTATTTTGGACACAAACTCTCTATCTATATACAGGCGATTTTATGATATATACAGATGGCACTTTCAATTTTTTTTTTTTTATTTAATGAATGACTGATATGTCAATCTAATGCTTGATTAGCAATAGAACATGCTAATGAATTTTCTGATCATGGAATGTGAACATATGTGATATAAACAAATGATTGTTGCAACAATCTCACTCTCAAAAATCGGTGACACAAATAGGGATCTCATACTCGATAAGTGTTATTCAACTGAGAGACCACCAGTTATGAGTCTAAATAAACCACTAACGAATCAATACCAAGAGATATTGCTTCAGATAACAAATTAATAACGACAGTATATTTTACAATATTATTCGAAACAAGACCGATACATACTCCTCTCGAAACCATCAACTGGCCAGATGGAAAATAAATCACACAAGCTGCGGAAGCAAGGTTCTAGGTATGTCTACTCACACCATCGGTGAATCCTAGATATATTGAATCGTCCATCAATACCTGCCAAAGAATATCAAAAATATCGACATCACTAAAACCGCTAGATAGATATGTACAAACATACAATATATAAAAACAAGTAAGTGCTCGGCCAAAGCCTAAGCAAAATACTTCTTAAGGAAGAGCCCATTTGTGGGCTTCGACAACTTGTTTCCTTAAAAGTCAATTAATTCATAAGCCCCCTTTTTCAAAATGTGCTTGACTAGAAAGAGACTGTACCACATAGATTTGAACTTGCCTGCCCTCAGGATGGCTTTGTCTTGATCGTAGATGAGGATGAGGACAAACAAATTTATCGTACTGAGTTTTTATCCTTTTATTATGGGCTTCATTTATTATGGTGCCATCTCGACACTGCTCATCAAGATGATCCAAATGAACGAGGCATTCCGTGAGACTAGAAGTCTCTGGAAGAAGTTCTACAACTAGCATAAGAGAAGAAATTTCACATTCGATAGGAAATATAGATTCCAACCCGTAAACTAGTTGAAAAGGAGTAAAACTAGTGGTATTCTTAACTGACATTCAGTATGCCCAAAGTGTCGAATACAACATGATGTGCCAATTGGATCGAGCTTTGTCAATCATTCTTTGTAGGATGATTTTAAGGGAATTATTCACATCTTCAACCTACCCATTGGCTTGAGGATAATATGGAGATGAATGCTCCTGCCGAAAGCCCAACGTGAGAGCTAATTCAGACATCAATTGATTTTGGAAGTGACTACCATGGTTAGTGACAATCTCTTTAGGGATACCAAATCATGAAATAACCTGATTAAAGAGAAACAAGGTCATTATTTCATTGTCATTTTTTAAAGTAGGCATGGCCTCAGCCCACTTTGTAAAGTATTCTACAACCACAATGATGTACTTGTGATTTCATGCCAAAGGTAGATTACAAGTAGTAAAATAAATGCCCCACTTCGTGAAAGGACCGATGGTGATAACAGGGAAAAGTCGAGCTAGATGTGCACACATTTTCCAAGTATAGACTTGACAAGGATGACATCTTTGACTGCTTCAATACAATGTTTGAAAATTGAGGGCCAAAAGTAGCCTGCTCGCAAAAAATTTTGGGTTGTTGCAAGACCCGATAAATGACCACCAGAAGCTCCACTATGGAAATCATTAAGCACCGACTCAACTTATTCCAAATTCAAACAATGCCTAAGGATTGAATCAATCCCACAACGATATAATGTGTCACCTATAATAACATAATTCTTAGCGAGGTGACACAAATTTCTACGCTAATGTTTGGATAAAGCAGGTGGAAACTTCGAAGTCTGGAGTTATATAATGATATATCCATACCAAGGATCTTATGAATAAATGAGAAATAAATGTTCATCGAGAAAAAATTTCTCGTGAATAATTTCTTCCTCACAAGGCAGCTCTAATATCAACTCTGCAAATACTAAATATTTCTTTGATTTAGCCGACATGAATTTGAGGTCAAATTATTGTAAAATAACAATCCATCTATTATATTTTCCCCCAATCACTCGCCTACTGAGGACAAACTGAAATGGATTGACGACTGCTAAGACCAATGTATTTCGAAGTAGAATGTAATTCCGAAGCCGCTAGACAGCATGGACAACTGCCAAAGCCAATTTCTCGATGGGAGAATAGCGTAGTTCAGGGCCTACCAAGCCTTGACTTAGGTAGTATATTAGATAGCCACAGAAAGCATCATCTTCATGAACCAGAACCATACCGATGGTTGAGTTTGCTGCAGCGAGATACAAAAGGAATTCTATGCTATAATCGGGTGGACTCAATAATGGAGCAGAAGTTAATGCTTTTTTCAAAGCATCAAAAGATCGTTTTTGGAAATCATCCCATAAAAGTGGGACTCCTTTCTTAAGTAAACGCATAAATCCTTTTGTAATATCAACATAATTTTCTATGAATCTCCTCAAGAAATTTTCCTTTCCTTGGAGACTTTGAAGTTGACGAATGGAAGACGGGGGAGTAAATTGAAGTATTGCCTCAACCTTGAAGGGATCCACATGAATCCCCTCTGTCGATACTATGAACCATAACAACTGACCAGATGTGATGGTGAAAACAAACTTATTTGGATTCAACCAGATTTTATAAAAACGACATTGTTCAAAAATCAACCGAAGGTGTTTAGGATGATCAATTCTCTTTCAAGAACGAGTAACTAAATCATCCAGATATGCTTCGATAATGTGTTTGATGTCGTGAAAAGCATAAGACATGGCCCGCTGAAAAGTGGCTCCAAAATTTTTAAGGCCAAAAAGAATCTTTTTGTATGCAAATGTACCCCAAGGACAAATAAAGGTTGTCTTGTGCTAATCTTGTGGACAAATAGTAATTTGATTGTAACCAAAGAATCCAGCCATGAACGAAAAAATTTCATTACCCCCACATTCATCAATAATTTGATCAATAAAGGGTGTGGGGTAATTTTCTTTCGGTCAAGCCTTATTTAGGTCCCTAAAGTCAATACATACTCAGATCGTTCCTTGCTTTTTATCTACGGGGACTAGATTAGAGACCCACTCAGTCAGAGGAACGGGTTATATAAAGCCCGCCTTAAGCAGATCTTCAACTCCAACTTTAATAACCGCTGCTTTTCTAGGATTGACTGGTCGATGTTTTTGAAAAATAGGTTTAGCATTTTTGTATGTCTTCATCTCATGCTGGACTATAGATGGATCAATTCCATGCATTTCCTCATAAGACCAAGTGAACACATCTTGAAACTCTTTGAAGAGATTGGTGTAAATTTAAATTTCTTCAACGGAACAATCAGCTCCAATGAAGACATTTTCAATTATATTAGGATTCCTAGAGATTTTCACAAGTATAGTTCATGAGATAACTGACATGTTACCTTCGACAGAAAACTGTGCTAGTGCCAAAGGGTTTAAAACTATATAAACATCACTAGTAGACGGACTGGACAAACTTGACTCAATTTCATGCAAATGAGGGAGGAAATATGAATGATGATGTAAATCAGCCCATGGTTTATCAACACCCATCGTTGCCTCTAGAATTGCTTCCTTAGATGGTAAGACTATATCTAGGCAATCCTGAGATGAATTTGAATCGAGGGTCCAGACCGGAGCCACATCTCCATCTAATTCCTCTGGTGAGAAAGGAGTAGGATGGGATTCTGCAGAGTTAACGATAGACTGATAAGTGATTTGTGCCGCATACATGGGGAATGGAATTTCACCTACCTACCCTCCATCTAATGTGGTAGTAGATGAAGGTAAGGGCCAAGGGTCTGAAAAAAATGAGTTCTAAAGAACTCTCTTCGAGAAGGTCCCCTGGAGGATGAAATAACATTGATTCTAGCTGAAGGAGCAAGGAGATAAAAAATACCCATTAAAGAAGAGTACATCCCAACTCCTAAATTCTCAATAGGTTGCCTGGGATTTTCCACTAATGGAACAATAGAGTCATAAGATACGTGAGAGTTACCTGGAGAATAATCCATTTGGTCAACTTTTACAATCCTTCCCTCATTAGGAAAACAAAGGATGAAAAATAATGATGAAACTATGGCATCCATCTTGTAAATCCAATTCCTGCCTAAGAGGAGGTTGTAATCCAAGTTTGCATCAACAATTTCTAACTCAATATTTACCACCTTTCCCCCAACACATATGAGAAATGCTGGAATAACCCTGTGCAGCCTATGAGAATGTCCATTAAATGCCTTCAATAGAGTTGGTGAAGGAACAACTTGAGGTGATCCAATGGCCTTCCAACATGAGATGGAGATCACACACATGGAAGCTCCCTCATCTATAACGGTTCAAAAGATATTGGTCTTTCAGTATGTAGACTTTATATGGAAAGCCATATGAAGGGGAAGTCTCTTTTTGACATTTGACATATCAAAAGTGAGCACAAGAGAATTTTTAAGATCTACTGCTCTAATTGCTAAGAGCAAAGAATTTCTCTAAATGGGGTACAACTGGAGTACCTCTAACGTTGACATATCACAAGGAATTTGAGCTAGATCTTCTACAATCGAGTAGTTTTGGGTGTTTATTCAATTTAGTGTCCTAAATTGCTTGCATGAATTATCAACCGAGGTTTGTAAGTTGATGAAGTGTAGTGCACTATATGTGCTTAGTTAACCCTTCCTACTTCATTGTTTTGTATTTTTATATTGTTTTGGGGGTTTCTATTCTTTGATTCCTAATGATGTACAAACTGAACTATGAGAAACTGAATCTAAACTTCCTAAAGGTGAAACAAGAGCTTAAAACTAGTCAAAATCTAAGTTAAAAGAAGGAAAAACAAAGCATCTATCCTATCTTGTCATTAATCCTAAGTCATGAATCTAATTCTTAAAATCAAAAGGTGAAGTTGTAAGGCATGTTGAAATAAATACATAGAATGAAATTAACTGAAGTACTTCTAGTTACCCTAACCTTCAATTTTGAAAGATAACCTTCTTGAGATGGAATACAAGCAACTTTATGTACTTTATGATCTAGAGAACTAAATAAAAACATGCAGAAGGTAACTGATTGGTTTCAACCATTTTGTAAAGTGAATGTTTAATCATTTAGTTTAGGATGGGTATCAGCTTGAAATGGTGATAAAAAACATTCATTAACGCAGTGCATTGACAATCCGAACTAGAAAATAAATAACAAAAACAGTGAGTAAACTAGTCAATAATGCATTCTCATTACTTTCAACCTTACTCTATTTAGAAACAAAGTCGTTTCCTTTTATGAAATGGGTTGGAGAAACAAGACTGCACAATTGAGTTCTAACATTATGTTGCTGATCAAAACTAAAATAAATCAAACTACAAGAAATCAACCTAAGTTAGAAATAATGCTAAAAGAAAATTGTGAAATTAAAACTAAACTGAAAACAAATGGAAACCCCCTTCAGTGCAGGGGCCCTCTGCAACTGACTGGGTTGAGCTGCTAACTAATTGAAAATGCTCTTTCAAACAATCATTAGTCAACACATGGCTTTATATTATAAACAATAACAAAAGTCCAAAAATACAGAGCTAAAAGTCTGAACTTAATACATCAAAATCTTCGAACCCCTCTCAGTTATGTATAACCAGTATTTAAAAGAAAATATTCATAAATGTCTTTGAGGAAAATTAGCGACAGGTGGCCTACATGTATCACAACAAGACTGCGTAAATGTTTGATCAACTACAGGTGACTTGAATTCGAGCGAGATGTTTGCACAAAATCGTTAACACAGGTCGTTGATTAGAGTTAATGTTGCAACAGAACTATTGGATTTATTAATTAACCACGAAAGAGTAGACAAAGAGTCCTATTGATTCTGGGTTTCATATGTTTGACTCCACCTTTGATTATGGTCTTGAGCTTGCTTTCTTATCGATCTGGGCTGAGTGACTAGGATAGAATCCATGTGAAGACGATTCCAGAGATGCCCATGTGGCTAGTTTCTTCGTTTGACACCTGGAACCTTCCAGATCATGGAAGTAGCTATGGGATACACAGTTAGCCACAGAATAGACTGAGTTCTATAGCTAATTTGCAAAAACTTATTCAAATAGAAAATAAAATAAAAGTATAACATGTCAATCATTTAATGCCCTCCTTAAGACAAAATCTATCATTTATCATTGATGGGGATTTGTGATCTTATGGAAAAGCAAGGGAAAGAAGTGAGAAAAGTTGTCAAGGAGAGGGTAATTCTAAGGGTAATTGCATGTCCTCATGCAATTTTCCAAAAATGTGAATTCTTCTTTCTTATTGCATTTTCTCAGACACTTATGTTAGTACATCTAATTTTCTTCTTTTGCTCCTCCTTGAAGTGACTGCCATTCTCGGTTCCTTCATAAGAAGCTTGTATTTAAGGTTGATGACTTTTCTGTTCAAGCTTCTATTCTTCCTCTTCAAATTCCTATTCTTCTTATACCATAACCCTAGGTGCAGTATTGTATTATCATGAATAGCCTTATCCAATTTGCTTTGTTCCCTCAGGGTTTCATTTTCTTGTTTGATATGTCTGTTCAACATCTCTAACTCATAGATTTCCTATTTGAGAGAGTCAGTTAGAGGTTCTTGTGGATTGACAGAGGATTCTGGATTGGCTGAGGGTTCTGGATCAATTGAGGCATTTTTCTTCTCCAGTGATTCTATATAATCATATATTTGTTGCTGCACTGGGTCTATGCCTAGAGATCCTCTGCTGGGGCTACCTTCAAAATACTGTTCAAGAGAATTTTGAGGATTGTGTGTAAATGGAACATTATCAGGAGATGGTACTATGGTTTCTTCTTCTAGATTTATGAACTTCGTTCCCTTTGATGTTACCTTCTTTACCATACCTCGGAGTCTAGAACTTCTTCTAAGTTGTAGAGGGCTTATGTTCTCCTCCTTTGTACCCTTTTTCTCCTTTCCTATATTTTTTTTTCTCTTGATTTGTTTCCTAATCTTTGTCAATTTTTTCAAATATTAATTGTTCATCATCTTGTTGTAATGAAGATTCGGGTTTGTTTCCAGTAATTCCACAAGATTTCTTTTTCATCTTCCCTTTTTGCTTGATTTTCTCCCTGATCTCTGTCAAATTTTTAGAGACTATCTCTTCATCATTTTTATGTGTTGAGGACTCAGGTTTGATTTGAATGGTTATACCGATCTTCTTTCTCCTACTCCTTCTGACATTACCCTCTTTAGGTGATTCTGGTGCCTCTTGGAAATAGTTTCTTATCAGGAATTTTTCCCAAGTATTTCTTATTCTTTTCAAATGAAACTCAACAAGTATTTTTACCAACCCATGATGGTACATGGTTGTGTCTATGAATTCTACATTCTTCTATACATTTGAAGCCATCCTTATTAAACTATTTAGAAGGAATAAATGGAGATTGATGTCTCCATTTTCTAGAAAGCTCATTAATAAATGTATATGATAGACATACATGCACCCAAATATCCCCTCACAGGTAATGAATTTCTGTAATATCAAAAGCATGCTTCTCCATTTATTTTTAAGCGCTGAAATAAGAGTTCCTTTTATAAACACAAAGACATCCATACCTGGGTTCCTGAGGATTACTTTCCATGATTCACTGTGGAATTCCTTGTTTTTAAACCATCTCTCACCATGTCTTGGCAGTTCTGTAGCCTCTTCTATGTAGGATTCTATTATTGCAAACTTAATGTCTCCAATTTCTACTTTTGTACCATCAAATGATCTAATAAAAGATTTTGTGATCTCTTTGTGGAAGCCATCAATTTTTTCAATGAAATTGAGCCATCCATCCTTCTACATCATATCCTTGAGTTGTGGGAATCCCTCCATATATTTTTCTCCTACTGACTCTATCATGACAATGAGTCCCATGGCTTCTGTTTCACAAAATTTCTTAACCTTTAGAATTACTCTCTTGGTCTATGAAATGGACTGACTGCAGGTATGGTGAAAAAGAACTTACGGGTTTGCATGGAATAAGTAGATGGTGAGGGTTTGAAGAGACGTGAATAAGTTGGTCACATCGTAGTTTTGACCATTAACAGATGGAGTTATTAGGGACTGCTTAGGTACAGAGTATGGAGAGTGTAACAGAGATGTGGTATGATGAAGTTATTATGGACCATTTGGTACCGAGTATGGAAGATGTGGCGGAGATGTGGTATGATGAAGTGGCAATAAAATCAAATGATGACTTGTTAAGGAGACATACTATTATTCATATTATACATGACTTATGTTTTTAACTTGCTGTTTGAAATAAATTTTGCATTTTACCTTTATAACTTAACCTTTTTCTTGATAACTCCTTTGGTGTTGATCCGTAGGTACCTTTTAGCATGTTTGGTCTCCAAAACTTGATTCTTCAATTTCCTACATTCATGATTTATTTGTGAGTTGTACAATTGTGCCAGAGCTGATAAGTAAGTTGTAGCTACAGAATCAGATTAGCTGCAGAAGGGAATCAATTGCAGAATGTGAAAAGAAGGAAAAGTAAAGTATGGCTTATGGAATATGAGTGTAAGAATGAAATGGAAATGGGTTATGATAGTGGGATGGAATGAGATGTAAGATAAAATGGTAAATAGGGTGAAATGGATTAAAACTATAAAAATGTAAATGAAATATGACAGTGAGATGAAATGGAACTGTAAAATAAAATAAAAATAGAATGAGATGGAATGAGACTATGAATTTGCAAACTCTAAACTACAAATGAATGTAGCTTTTTGTCGCTACTTATTACAGAAAGGAAATGGAAAATATAGGATGTCAGAAATCTCTTATTTTCACCCTGTATTTTCTGTATAAGTATGCCAATTAATGATTGGTTTTCAACCTTCTAAAATTTATTATTATTATTATTTTTACTATTTCTTTTTTTCATTTTTTAGGAAAAATAAAGGCTAAGTTAGTGGAGAAGAAGGACTCTCCTTCACTAGCTTCATTTTAGATTTATTCTGGAAATCTTAATGAACTCCTCTCTTGAAATTGGTTTCTGGTATATCTTCAATTGATGACCATTCACAAGAAGAGCTATTTTGCCTCCATTTATTGTCCTTATCCTTACTGCTCTGTTATTAAAGACTTCTTCAATCTCATATGGCCCAAGCAAATGAGCTTGAAACTTCCCTTGAAAATCTTTGAACTTTGAATCGAACAAAAGTGCCCAATCTCCTGCTTGAAACTTCTTCTCCTTGATATATTTATCATGCCATTTAGCCCTCTGTTGTTGGACTATACTAGTTCTTTGAACTGCATCTTGCTTGATTTCATCAAGCTCATTGAGTTGCTCCAATCTATGTTTCCGTGCCTCTGATAAATCAAGTCCCAATTGGACTAGCATCTTGAAGGTTTTGATTTGAAACTCTAAAGGGAATAGGACTTGTTTCCCATAAACAAGTTCATAGGGTGTGTGTCCCATTGTGTTCCTCCATGTAGTTCTATAAGCCCATAAGGCTTCAAGAAGCATTTTTGCCCAATCTATTCTATGTAGTTGCGCAGTCTTAGTGAGAATTCCTTCAATCACCTTATTTGTAGATTCAACTTGACCATTTGCTTGTGGATGATAGGGGTAGATTTCCTATGTTTAATCTTATAATCTTCCACTTAACTCTTCACCATTTTAGATGTAAATTGAGATCCCTGATCTGTCATAGTTTCTCTTGGAACACCAAAATGAGTGAAGATGTCCTCAAAAAGAAAATTAACTACAGATTTTTCATTAGCAAAAGGCAATGCTTTAGCCTATACCCATTTAGTGACATAATCAGTGCATACCAATATATACTTCTTTTTATTAGATTGGGGATTAATTGGTCCAACAAAATCCAAGGCCCATTTTTCAAAAGGTTTAATGAATACCAGAGTTTGTAGTGGCATTTCATTTGAAGAAGCAGGTTTTCCTACCCTTTAGCATCTGTCACACCTCCTGGCATATTCTTTGGCATATTTGAAGATGGATGGCCAATAATATCCTAAAGACAGGATTTTATAGGTTGTCCTCTTGTCAGCAAAGTGTCGACCACACAGTTCATCATGACATGCCTTAAGAATATCAAGCATTTCATCTTCCCTAACACGTCTTCTGATCATGAGATCTGGATCTGTTTTATACAATTCATTAGTGATCCATGAGTATCTTGCATTTATTTGAATGCTTTTTCTTTTCTCTCTAGGAAACAATTGTGAAGGCAATTTCCCTGTGACTAAGTAATTGGCAATATCTGCAAACCAAGGGGCTTGAGTAGTCACTGAATGATATTCATTAGTAAAATTATCTTCAACCATAGTTTCATCTTTGATATTTTGAATTCTGGACAAGAAATCAACAATTGTGTTTTATTTTCTAGGTCTATCTAGCACAGTAATATTGAATTCTTGCAAAAGTAATAACCATCTTGTAACTCTGCCATCAGTAATAGGTTTATTCATTAAGTATGTAATTGCAGAGTGATCTGTATGAACAAAGGTTTGATAGCCTATTATATAATGTTTGAACTTGTTGATGGCATGAACAACAACGAAAAATTCCTTTTCAGTTACAGTATAATTTAACTCAGTGGGAGTCAAATTCTTACGTGTATAGTAGATGGCATAAGGAATCAAATATTTTTGTCCTAATACATCGTCTAGAGCTATATCTGAAGCATCTGTTGAAATGTGAAAAGGTAGTTTCCAATTTGGACCTCTCAAGATGGGTGCTTTAGAATTTTTTTTTTTAAAGTCTCAAATGCTAACTGGCAATCAAGATTCCAATTGAATTCACAATCCTTGGTGAGTAATTTGAAGAGTGGGGTTGCTATTTTAGTGAAATTTTCTATAAATCGTCTATAGTATCTTGTAAATCCTAGAAAAATTATAACATCCTTTTGGCAATTTGGAATTGATAATTTAGAGATGACTTCAACTTGAGATTTATCAACTTTAATTCCATCTCCTGAAATGTGATGTCCTAAAACAATCCCTTCTCTAAACATCATAAAACATTTTTCATGGCTTAGTGAAAGGTTTTCTTCCTTACATCATTTAATAACTTTTTCCAAATTTTCCAAAGCTTCTTCAAATGTATTCCCATAGACTGTAAAGTCATCCATATATACCTCTACACAATCATGTATTAGGTGAGAAAAAATTCCTAGTACTTCTCCTTGGAATGTTGCAGGTGCATTACATAATCAAAAAGGAAGTACTCAATAGACATAGGTTCCCCATGGACAAGTAAATGTGGTTTTATCTTGATCTTCAAGAGACACTTGAATCTGATTATAACAACTAAAACCATCCAATAATGAGAAATACTTCTTACCTGCTAATGTATCTAACACTTGATCTATAAAGGGTAAAGAAAAATTATCTTTAAGGGTAGACTTATTCAATTCTTGATAATCAATGCACACCCTCCATTTACCATTCTTTTTAGGCACAATCACTAAAGGGGAAACCCATTGGCTGTCTAAAATTGGGTAAATGAAGTTTACATTTAACAGTTTTTGCAACTCTTCTTTCACAATTTCCCTAAGATTTGGATTCATCCTTCTTTGAGGTTGCCTGATAGGTTTGCAATTTTCCTCAATGTAGATGCAATGTATAAAAGTCTTAGGACTAATTCCTTTCAGGTCAGTATATTCCCATGCATATGCAGTAGAATGTTGTTGTAATGTTTTGATTAGCTTTTCTTGTTGTAATTTCTCCAAGTTATTGTTTATGTTCAATGCTCTCCCTAGAAAGACTTCAATTGTAGAGCTACCACAATCTTCCATAGAATAAAGGGACATCTGCCTAGATGACAAATATTCAATATTGGATTTTTCTTGGAATTGATCATGTTCATATTCTGGAGATGATTCAAAATTTTCCATTGTATTTAAGATTTGACTATCTTCACTAATGTCTGAAATAGTAAAGAGAGGATGAATGCCATTTTCATCATCAAAACATTATTTTTCATCTATTTATGTGATTGTTCTTGCTGGAGGATATAGAGTGAATTTATTTTTTGAATTCCCATCAGAAATATACGTCACCAGATCTACAGTGAATGAAAGCATCAGTTGTGGCCAGCCAAGGTCTTCCTAATATAAGTGGATGTTCTTCTAGATTGTTCTTGGGGGTTAAAATAATAAAATCAACAGGGTATTCCCAAGAATCTAAGGATACTGAAATATCTTCTAATGCACCATCTCATTTGATTACATATCTATATGCTAATTGTAGTAATGTAGGTGTGTAAAGAAGATTAGGAAGCTTGAGTTGCTCCATGGTTTGTTTGCTCATGATGTTTATAACTTCTCCTAAATCAATAAATGTATTTTGAATTTAAACTCCATTGATATGTGTTTTCACAATTGGACTTCCTGGATCTACATATTTTGTATGGAAATTTTTCCCATCATTATATATGCTATTTTTCCTACCAGGTGAATTCTTTTTGTTTCCTTTGCTTTTCTTCTTGATTTCTTTATGCTCAACTCCTTTATTGTTTTAGCTAGGATTGGCATCTCCTTAATGGCTTGTAACAAAGGGATTTTGATACATACATTTTTCAATTCATCTAGAAAATCATAATTAGGCAACATAATCTACTTCTCTACTCCTCTATCAACTTGTAATCTTTCAGGAAAAGGAGGTGTAGAAGTAGATACTGGTTGCTCAATGATAGGAGTTGAGTTCACTAGTTATTTCTATTTTTTTTTTAGTATTTTTGTTTTGTAGAGATGTTCCTTCAAAAATTTTATTAGCTCGTACATAATCTTCCTCAAAATTGTCTTATTCTTGAATAACTATAGAAGGCCTTTCCTTTTCTAATATCCTACCAAATCTTAGTTGAACATCATTGAGATCTAGAGGAGTGATCATATAAGTTGGAAATTGTTGTCCTTCCACCATGTAAGTATTCTAAGGATTTTTATTGTTGGGGTTTGGTAATGGTTGGGCAAGTAGCTGGTTTGGTCTCTACTGAAATGGTAGTAAGAGTTGAGGATTTTGGTTTTGTTGTGGAAATCATAGTGAAAGTTGAGGGTTCTGATTTTGAAGTTGTGGCTGTTGATTTTTTTGTGGAATTTGTGGGGGAGGATAATTTTGATATGATGGAGGATATTGATAATATTGAGAAAATATTCGATAAGGATTTTTTATTCCTTGAACCCAAGGTCCAGATTGAGATGGAAGTTGACGTTGAGGTTGAGGCCAAGGTTGCTACCAAGAATTTCAATTTGGTGGGGGCTGAAGATACATTTGATTGTTAAATCTCTGATTTTGTGGCCCTTGCCAAGGTCTTTTAGAGACAAAGCAAAGAGATTCTGTTGAATTTGGAATTGTTTCTTCTTGAAAAACAACCTTAAGACCTGGAATTGAAGGACAACGCTTGGTCTCATAGTTTTCTGAACAAATCACACAAGTGTCTATGATTTTTGCATCCAAAGGACATTCTCTTAAAATATGTTTTTTTTTTTTGCATTTGGGACATAAAATAGCTAAAGCATCAGCCTCGGTTTTCTGCTTGTTTTGCAACTTAAGGGTGTCTATTTTCTCACTAAGGCTCCCTAGAATATCTGTTTTGAATTCATCAAGCATATTCCCAATTTCTGCCCTACTCACTGATCCAATTACAAATTTATTTACTTTAACAAGAGAAGGATCTCTTGGACCTCTCCCAGCTTTGCATTTCCCTCTTGAGAGATGAACACATAATTCTCCTATGTCACTTAATGGGAGTTGAGAGATATCTCCCTTCCCCATCATGTTAAGGATATATATCCACTCATCTCTAATGGCTTTTAATAGAAGAGATTTTAAGGTATCTTTATTTAAATTATCCATCTTTTCTCTTTTCAAGTTATAGTTGAATCTCTCAATTAAATCCTCTCTTTGCATCATTTTGAACACTTCATCCTTGTGATTTGTAAGCATGCAATAATCCAAATACCTATCCAAAGACACTTTCTTCATGTCATTCCATGTTCTAATGGAATGTGTGATTAAACCCATGAACCACTTCAAAGAAACTCCTTTTAGTTTTGAAGGAAACAACTTAAGTTTTTGAGAGTCTTCTAAGTAATCATAGGTTCTGTACAAGACTTCAAACTCAAATAAAAATGTTTCAGGATCCTCACTTTTTAACCCATGGAAATTTGGGAGGACAAAAGGTGAGATATTTTTCATTGTGGCATTTGTTTCTTCATCCACTATAGGGAATCCAAAAGAATTATCTATTTCCATATTTCCTCTGCCTCCTCCATTATTTCCTCTACCTCTTCCTCTACTCCCTCCTCCAAACAGTGTAAAATCTCCATCCTCTCCTTCTTCTGCCATTATAGTTTCTTCAGAGTCAGTATAAGGTTAAACCTGCAAGGTTACTTTCTCTTCCTCTAGTTCCTCTATTAATAGTATGTGGGAGAGAGGTTCTACTTCTTCATCCTCACGAGGTACTCCTAATTCTTCAACTAAAATGTGCTCCCCTGTGGAGGTGAAAAAGGCTACTCCTTTTGTTGGAGATCCAAGATTTTTCTCCTCTAGGACTGCCTCAGTAGATGAAATAGGAGATCCTTTTGATTGGATTTCTGACCTTAGAACTTCAGGAGTTCTATGGCTAGGAGTATGAGCTTGAGATGGAGGTGTACCTCTTCTCGTTCTTAGTGGAGTAGGTGGTGTTGTAGGAATTGAACTCCTGCCTCTAGCTATAAATCTACCCCTAAAGTCTCTTTCTCTATACATATCAATTTTTTTTTTAATGTAAGAGATAAGGTTACCTAATTACACTTCCCTGACAATGGCGCCAAAATGTTTAGTCAATTTAGTTTCCTAAATTGCTTGCATGAATTATAAACTGAGATTTGTAAGTTGATGAGGTGTAGTGCACTATATGTGCTTAGTTAACCCTTCCTACATTGTTTTGTATTTTTATATTGTTTTGGGGGTTTATGTTCTTTGATTCCTAATGATGTACAAGCTGAACTTTGAGAAAATGAATCTATCTAATTCTTAAAATTAAAAGGTGAAGTTGTAAGGCATGTTGAAATAGATACAGAGAATGAAATTAATCGAAGTACTTCTAGTTACTCTAACCTTCAATTTTGAAAGTTAACCTTCTTGAGATGGAATACAAGCAACTTTCTGTACTTAATCATCTAGAGAACTAAATAAAAACATGTAGAAGGTAACTGATTGGTTTCAACCATTTTGTAAAGTGAATGTTTAACCATTTAGTTTAAGATGGGTATCAACTTGAAATGGTGATAAAAAACATTCATTAACATAGTGTATTGACAATCTGAACTAGAAAATAAATAACAAAAACAGTGAGTAAACTAGTCAACAATGCATTCTTATTACTTTCAACCTTACGTTGTTTAGAAACAAAGTCGTTTCCTTTTATGAAATGGGTTGGAGAAACAAGACTACACAATTGATTTCTAACATTATGATGTTGATCAAGACTAAAAGAAATCAAACTACAAGAAATCAACCTAAGTTAGAAATACTGCTAAAAGCAAATGGTGAAATTAAAACTAAACAGAAAACAAATGGAAAGAAAACCTCCTTCAGTGCAGGGGCCCTTTGCAACTGACTGGGTTGAGATGCTAACTAATTGAAAATTATCTTTCAAATGATCATTGGTCAACACACAACATTATATAATAAACTGGAACAAAAGTCCAAAAATACATGTAGGTTTTAACCTTGTACATAAATTATCTGCATACGAATTCTAAAACACAGAAAATAAACAATGTGAGAGAATAACACATAAAACACATATGCATAGAGATTTTCGCATGGATCCCAAAACCGGGACTACCAGCTTGATTTTTTCATTATGTTCCTTTCAATGTTACAATACATATTTATACATGCCGAAGCATCCAATACCATGGACCGAAAACCATCGCATCCAAAACCATGTGCCAAAAACATGCACAAAACCATAGGTAGGTCCGCCCCACCTAATAGATGGTTCAAAACCAAAATTTTCCAGTCGCAATGCCCTGGACCCCATAGAGTGGGGTTACCTTCACCCCTCAAACCCTCTGTGACCCCCCCCCACACTACGCAATCGATGCAACCAAGGGGGCGCTTCGCCCCCCTTCTAATCCCCTGATTAACTACGTCGGCTAGTCGTGGAAAGAATATAACACAACTCAATATTCTCCCACTTATTGTTTTCTTTCCACAAGGAACCACAAGAGAGCTTAGTCATTTATCTAGCCCAATGCCCATTGTTTCTCTACACCAAGAGAACTTCTCAGAGCTCACAGATTTTGTCAATGCATCTGTAGTATTCTTCAAAGTGTCCACCTTTACCAGCAACACCCTTTTATCTTCTATCATATCCCTCACAAAGTGATATTGAACATCAATGTGCTTTGTCTTTGCATGATATGTAGGGTTCTTTACCAAAAAATTTGCACTTTGGCTGTCATAGTCTATCCTTATAGCTCCCTGTACTAACCCCATACTTGAACACAATCTCTGCAACCAAATTGCTTCCTTGCTTACATGAGTGGCTGCCATGTATTCTACCTCTGTAGTTGATAGTTACACTATATATTATCTCTTACTCAGCCAACTAACTGCACCTCCAAATAGGTTAAACACATACCCACTTGTAGATCTTCTCTGATCTAGATCTCCAACCCAGTCTACATCAACAAAACCACGGATATCCAACACTCTGTCCAATCCTGGTCTTCCTTGGTAGCACAAACCATAATCACTAGTGCCACTCAAATACCTGAAAACTCACTTTACTGTTGTCCAGTGCTCCTTCCCTAGTTTTGACATAAACCTTCTCAATACTCCCACTGCATGTGCAATGTTTGGTCTAGTACAAACCATTACATACATCAGGCTACTGACTGCATTTGCATATGGAACACAGGACATGTCCTCTTCCTCTTCTTATGTCTTAGGACATTGTTCAACAGATAACTTCACACCTACAGGAATAGGAACCTTCACCAGTTTACTATTTTGCATATTAAACCTCTACAATTTTGTCTCGACATACTTCCTCTGGTTTAACCAGAGCTTCCTCTTTGCCCGATCTCTTTTAATTTCCATGCCCAAAAAAAAGCTTGCAACATGAAGATCTTTTATGTAAAATTTGGAGGACAATTAGGTCTTCAAGTCCTGGATAATTTCTTTGCCATTTCCAACCAGCAACATATCATCCACATACAAGACCAGATAAATAACACAGTCACCAATTAATTTAAAATACACACAGTGATCTACTTTGCTTTTGGTGAAGCCAAGTCCTTGTATAAATGTATCAAATTTCTGATACCACATCCTTGGTGACTGTTTTAACCCATACAAAAACTTCTTTAACTTGCATACCAGTTCTTTCTTACCCTTCACTGCAAAGCCTTCAGGTTGATTCATGTATATTTCCTCTTCTAGATCCCCATGAAGAAATGTTCTTTTCACATCCATATGTTCTACCTCAAAATCAAAAGCAGCATCAACATATAAAAGTAATCTAATAGAAGTTACCTTGGCAACAAGAGAAAAAAATATCACCAAAGTCAATTCCCAACACCTGGGAATAACCTTTTGCTACCAACCAAGCTTTTTATTTCTCCACATTTCCTTTTGCATTTGTCTTCTTCTTGAACACCCATTTGCTACCAATGGGTTTCCTTCCAGCCAACAACTCCACCAGATCACAAGCCTCATCTTTGTGTAAAGATGCCATTTCATCAATCATGACCTATTTCCAGAGTTTTCCATCCTCTAAATCTACTGCTTCCTTCATAGTTCTGGGATCATCATCAGTAATAGATAAAGAAAAATTTGAACAGAAAGTAGATGGAATATACATTTCTGGTTGGATTCTTTCTCGAACAAATATTCTCACACCCAGAGTTTGTGGCTTTTCATCTTCTAATTCCTCCTCTGCTGTAGAGTCTGAATCTTCCTCCTTAAGCTCAAACTCTATCTTCTAAAGTTCCTTTGGTTGGACTTCATGTTGAATAACATCTTTCACCTCTCTGAACACCACATCTCGGCTATACACAACCTTCCTTGTTACTAGGTTCCAAAGCTTATAATCCTTTAAACCATCCTTATACCCAATAAAGATGCACTTTTTAGATTTACTATCCAACTTGTTCTTTTCTCCTTTGGAACATGTACATATGCATCACATCCAAATACCCTCAGTTGTGAAAGAGAGGTTTTCTTACCAGTCCATACCTCTTGTGGAGTCTTATCCTCCAACGCTGATGAAGATGATCTGTTGACCAGGTAACATGCAGTCTCCACCGCCTCTGCCTAGAATTCTTGTCCTAACCTGGCATCACTGAGCATGCTTCTTACCCTTTCCATCAATGTCTCATTAATTCTTTCTGTAACTTCATTTTGCTGAGGTGTATATGGAGTAGTCTCCTTCCGTGCTATACCACACTTCTTACAGAATTCTTCAAATTCCTTAATGCAAAACTCTCCACCGTTATCTGTCCTTAGCACCTTTATCTTCTTCTCTGTCTGGTTTTCCACCGAAGCCTTAAATTCTTTAAACCCATCAAAGGCTTTAGATTTATTCTTAAGGAAATATATCCATGTATTCCTTGAGAATTCATCTATAAATGATACATAGTACACAGACTTACCCAGTGATGGAACCTTCACAGATCCAAACACATCACTGTGCACAAGATCTAATATTTGTTTCGCCCTTTGACCATCAAAGGAGAAACTCACTCGATTCTGCTTCCCATATACACAATTTACATAGAAATCAAAATCCAGAGAGCTATTACTCATACCTTCTACCATACCTTTACCATGAAGTATTTGAAGGCCCTTCTCTCCAATATGTCCAAGCCTTTGATGCCACAACATGGTCTTCTCTCAGAGACCACTAGATTTTTTGCTCCACTTTCAGGAACCACAGAATTGTTGCACCCATCAATAATAGTGCTACCTTGCAGCTTGTACAGAGTTCCAATTAGAACTCCCCGACTCAATACCAGTGCTCCCCAAACCATTTTGCAGGTATCCTTCTCGAACATTGTTTTTACACCTGCATCATCCAGCTTGCTTACAGAAATCAGATTTCTGGCCAATGTAGGAATATGCAAAACACCCGGAAGTGTTCTAACCCTTCCACCTTGCAACTTAAACTTTACCTTTCCACGACTAATGATTCTAGCCTTCCTATCATTCCCTAAGAAGACATCACCACCATCGTATTTCTCATACTCGCAGAACCACTCTCTATGGGGAGTGAAGTGAAAGGATGCACTTGAGTCAATCAACCGTGCCTCATGATCTACATGTGTACTTGAAGAAGC
>APFE030717526.1:125974-145095 GCA_000404065.3 Pinus taeda
ATAAACAACTAAAATAAACAATGCGAGAGCATAGCATAAAACACATATACACAGAGATTTTCCCCTAGATCCCAAAACCGGGACTTACTAGCTTGAATTACATTTATGTTCCTTTCAATGTTAAAATACATTTTATACATGTTGAAGCATCCAATACCATGGACTGAAACCCATCGCGTCCAAAACCATGGACCGAAAAACCATCGCATCCAAAAACATGTGCGAAAATCATGCACAAAACCATAGGTGGGATTGCCCAACCTAACATAGGGTCCAAAACCAAAATTTTCCGGGGCGCTGCCCCAGACCCCATAAAGTGGGGTTATGGGTACCCCTCAAACCCCCTATGACCCTCCCGCTACGCAATCCGCACAACAAGGGGGGTCTTGGTCCCCCTCCTAACCCCCCAGTTAACTACGTGGGCTATTTGTGGAAAGAATATAACACAAACCAACATCATCCACATACAGTATGATAATGAGCGACTCAACTCCTACCATCAAATAATGGAGGTTAGAATTTTCCTCACTCTTCATAAAGCCCATCCACTGCAAGTAATAGTCGATCTAACCATACCATGCTTTAGGAGATTACTTGAGTCGATATAGTAACCTCTTCAACCTTCAACCTGCAAACATGAGTATCCCTCCCATGCAACTCAAATCCTTTCGGTCGTTTGATATACACCTCCTCTTCTATTACCCCATTCAAAAAAGTCATCTTGATATCCATTTGGTGAATCTTCCATCCCATCTGTGCTACTAGAGAAATAATGCCTCTGATAGAAGTGTATTTGGCCACTAAAGTGAATGTTTCATCATTGTATAATCCCTCTTTCTAAGAAAAATCCTTGACCGCAAACCTAGCCCTATACTTATCCACACTGCCATCTGCAACATATATGATCTGGTAAATCCACCAAGAGCCAACTATTACCTTGCCCATTAATCTAGGCACAACTTCCCATACATCATTCAGCATGATCAAGTTGTACTCCTCCACCATTGCATCCTACCACATCTGACATTGTGCGACCTCCTAATAGTTGGAAGGCTCAAGGTCAATGACCTTTGTCACTAGCACCTTATATTTGTCTTGTTTTATGTGCTCTCTATTGCTCGCCCTAGGAGCTCCCACAAACTCTTTTGCATATCTCAATGCATGCTCTCTATTAACGACCCTTTTCACCAACACCATATACTTGTTTGATTGTTTGTGCTCTCTAGTTCGTTCCCTACGATCTCCCACGAACTCTTGTTCATCTCATAATGTCTGAAGCACCTCCCTGTTTCTTCTTCTATTAGTGGTGGGTGGAGCTTCATGCTTCTCATCCTACCCCTACTGCTATGTTTTCTATGAACTCTCCTATGCACCTATACTGGTTATTATACTCGTACTAGTGCCCTGATACTAATATCCTTGTTCAACTCTTGGAGTTTCTACTGTCCTACTCTGATCATCTACTGGAAACTCGTGGGATCTCCTTAACGCTTTCTCCTCTTGGAATTTCACATCTCGGCTCACTACGGTCTTCCTACTACTAGGAATGTAGATCTTATCTTCCTTGGACTTTTCAATATACCCAATGAAATATTCATTCTCTGTAGTTTGATCCAACTTGGTGCATTTTTCATCTCGCACATGACAATAATATATACTTCCAAAGATTCTTAAGTGTCTAACCTTTGGCTTCTTTCATGTAAAATCCTCATCAGGTGTCATCTTCCCCGATGCCTTGTGAGGAAATCTATTCTAAATACATAATATTGTACTACATGCCTATTCCCATAGAAATATAGGCATATCGTGGTCATATGGAATTTCCCTCACTACTCCAACTATCAATATGTTCTTCCTCTCTGCAAACCCATTCTATTGTGGGTTATATGGAGATTTTCATTCTCTCTTGATGCCCTCCTTCACATTGAACCCTGTGAAGGCATTATATTTATACTCTCCTCCATTATTTGTATAAAGACCCTTTATTTTCCTTCTTGTCATGTTCTCCACAAGAGCCTTAATCTCTTGGAAGTGACTTAAGACTTCATCCTTCGTCTTCAAGAAAAAGATCTAGATTTTCTTGGAGAAGTCATCCATAAGGGTTACAAAGTACTCATAATCCCTACTATATTTTGTAGACAATGTTGTAGCTTATATTGTGTTTCAAGTTTATTTATCAGTTATATCACTATCGGGAGTTCAAACTCAATGAAACTCCTTTATATTCTTTACCCCCCCCCCCCCCCCCCCGCCCCCCCGCAAAGCTTAAAAGTAAAGAAGTATTTTGTTTGTGGTAATTACATATCGAAATCACAAAAGAAGAAGTGTAAAAGAATCGGCCTTGGTATAAGCCAAGGATCAAATCAAATCATAATATAAATGGTTATATCTATCCATAACCCAATATATATATATATATTATATATAATTATATTATATATATATATAATATACGTTGTAATTGCCCACTGTGATTTGTGATTGCGATTTTAATCGCATTGCTAACATATATATCTATATCTATATATATATATATTAGAAATGCGATTAAATCGCAATTGCAAATCACAGTGGGCAGTTATAACATAGCACCTCAGCTTTGGCTGATGGCGATTCACGATAGTCGGACCCAAAACACATATATATTATGTTTTAAAGCCCCGGAACCACAAGATACTGAAGAAATGGCACAAAGTCAAAGTGAGTGGACATGAATAAGAATGAATGCACAGGAACCGTTGGATCTTGGAGATCAACGGATAAGGTTGAAGGAAATGAACGATCCAGATTAAATCATGTAGACTGGAATCAAGGAAGGAAAGACAGAGATTAACCAGAAGCGCTGGTGGAAGAGAAATCCGAAGGTGTGTCGCCACCATCGATGGTCGAAGATCTACGGTCATCGGGAACGAACAAGCCCGGGCATTAACCAAGACGAAGGGCAGATTTAAAACTATAAGCGGGATTTCGGGTGGATGCAAAGTGGTAAATGGTATTTAGAGGAAAGTGCCCGATTCCATTCAATGGTTGACATGTAGCGCTAAAGGAGAGAGAAAAACCTCTCATTTCGGGCAGGTAACTCTCGTGCAAATAGCCCACCCATAATTGATATCAGTCGTCGGATCCTGGGGTTGAAATCTATGGTGGAGAATGGCCAGACCCAAAAAATATGCATTATGTTTTAAACTCTCGGCGCATCCACCTTATTGTGTATTGTAAAGGTTTACATTGATATAACATTTGGAAAGGCCGATTGCGATTTGCGATGCGAAGTCAATGGAGCGCTGAACGGGCAGATCTGACGGATTTATGGAGCAAGATTAATTATTTTTGAGTTCCGTATTAATCAAAGGTTTGCTTTGATTTCACTATGTAAAGAGGAAAATCAATGTTAGAGCCGAATCCGAAGAGGAAGGAAATTGGCGATGTTTTCTTTGTATTTTGGCCAATCAAAATGCTTAATATATAAATAAGCGCAGTTTTCGCACAAGTCAAAGTCTAACACAATTAATTACGGTTAAAGCGGATTAAGAATTATTAAAGCATCCACAGAGGAACTCAAGAGACAATTAACAAAGCCAAAAAGCCAACAGTCATTTTCATCTTCTATGTTTAGTTCTTTTCCATTATTTTATGTTCTTTGAGATGTCTTTACCCTCTGTGTAATATTTTGTAATAATTCTTACTTCAGATAGTTATAAAAACAGTTTTAGTAGTTTGACAGTTTCAAAGATCAGTAACTGTTTCACAAATGTATTAAAGGAGGAAAACTTACAGAGAATGGGTTCAAATTTTGAAGAACCTGGAGACTAATCCACTGTATTCCTAATATAGTTGTTGATTAATGAAAGAATCAGAAGTCTCCATGAATTCTTGGGTATAATTTTGTAAACTCTCTGTCATGTGTCATCTTATGTTTTCTTCTTTCACGTATAGTAATGAAGTTACAGGGCTTTATTTGCTTATGTAGATAAACTTAAAATCCCTTAAAAGAGTGCTCCTATACTTGAAGTTTTCATCTTCCTTTCTAAGTTATAGATAATAGTTTATGTGTAAGGCAACATATTATCTTTAACTTCTCCAAGGGTCGGAGATAATAGTTTCTATGTCAAGAAACATATTGTCTATGATTCAGTTCTCATTTTCATAATTCTTCTAAGTGACGGATAGTAGGTTCTATGTTAAGCAGCATATTATCGTAAACTTCTCCTTCAAGCTTTCTTCATTCATCATTTATATCTAGCAACAAATGGCATTCTAAGATTTTCCGGTCAGATATGTATTAAGGGTTAAATACCAAGTTTTCTAGGTCCTTCATTTAAGAATGCAACAAACAATAAAGTGACAAATAAGTGACAACAAACAATAATCATTAATGTCTTAAGCACAATTTCTCCACAACTAGGAAATTGGTCTCTTAAGGTACAACATTAATTGGCACCGCTGCCGAGGAGAGAAGACAAGAATAATTTTCCCTGGGTTTTCAATATTTTCCTCTGGTTGTTTAGTGAGGAGGGAATATTTGGCTGTTTTGAATAAAAGAAATTAAATAAGAGCACTTTTCCTTTGGTTTATTAAGTTTGAAGTTGATTCTTGAGAATGAAAATTTTTAGTAGTTGGTTGTACATTCACGCCTGTGATTTTTGCTTGCAACATTGATTGGTGACTCCACTGCACTTTGAAGTTTTCTTTTATGGGTTTTAATGGTTCTCCCTGCATTCTTAGTCCATAAATTTGATCCATTTGATTTTACTGGGATCACTGGCTATCCTCATGATATGCCTGCATTTTATGAGTGGAATAAGTATCTTCCAAAATTCAGTAGAATGGAATATGAAGATCCAGCTCAGCACCTCCAAGAGTTTCATGAATGCATGGAGCAGCGGGGCATCATTCATGAAGATGTGAAGATGAAGTTGTTTTTGTTTTCTTTGGACCTAGAAGCTAGGGTTTGGTTCATGTCTCTGCCTCTTTCAAGCATTTCATCTTTGAAAGATTTCCATTCAATGTTCAGTTCTTCTTGTATAACTTATTATCCTCACAAGTTTCTTTTTTAAGGTTGTTGTGAATATTATGATGCTAAAGAAACTTTAAAGGCTCAAGATAATCTTGTTGATGAAACTAATGATTTTGTTAATAATATATCAAGCATTCAGAGAGGTTATAGCCAGATTAATCAGATCCAAACAAACGCATTAGAGATAGAAGAAAATCTTGTGGTTGTAGGAAAAGCACCAGAGACACAGTTTATCCAAGACAAGGGAAAGGCAAAGATAGAATCCTCTCAAAGTCAAACATTGGAGGATATGTGTGATGTAATTAAAATTTTCAGATAGGTTGAATAAGTTAGAGTTAGAAAATAAGAATTCTCAGAGACCTACATTATATGCAGTAGATAAACATGAACTTGGTATGGAAGGAGAAGAGTATGAATATGATGAAATAGATGCCATTCATGATGAAAATAAAATTGATGAATATTGGAAACAATTCTCTGATTTTATGCAGACTGAACTACATAAGAAATATGACTTGAGATTGAGGAAAAGATCAAGAAGTCAAGAAAATAAAAGTGAGCAGCAAGTTTCAACTTCCTCACCAAAGGCGACTCCACAAGAATCTCAACCTGCAAAACAAGTGAATAAAGGAAATCAAGAGAGTATTTAGATGGGGGAAATTCAAACATGCATCAAGAATTTATGCTCAGTAGTCAAGAACAGGAAGAAATAATTAAGTTGCAAATAAATCCCCAGAGTTCCTATTTTGTTAAATTTGATGATCCTCCTATCTATAACAAAAATGGTTTAAATGGGGAACAAGATGAAGCTCTTCAAGTTCATCAGGTAGGTGTTGAACATACAGGAAGAAACCAGCAAGTGGGATATGTTGGACAACAATATATTGAGCCAGTTCTCATAGAAAAAGAGGCTATCTCATGTAAAAAGAAAGCTAATAAAGAGATTGTATATCATTGCATTGAAGAACACAATGATGCCCATGGATCAAAGGTAAACAATCTATTTGAAGTTGACCATATGTCATATAGTGATGTGAAAAAATTTATTTTTCTTCCTGAGGTTATAATTACAAATTATTTTCAATCAAAGCTTAGAGATGAAAAGTGGAGACATGAAAGTGACATAGATCATTTTCTTAAAGATGTTGTTGATTGTTCTATTGAGCATATTATCCCAAAAGAAGTTTTATTTGAGTAAGAACCTTCATACATAGAGAATTTATTTTTTGGAGCTGATCAAGACCATATTTTTCCTTATACTTTTGAAGCTCCTATGGAAGATTACATGGAGGAATATATCAGCACACATCCTACCTTGTGGATATATTCCTAACTTTTGTTGTGAGTTTCCCTTATGCATAGTTTATTTTTTGTTTAGGATGAATTGTATTTTCAAAATTAACTGGTAGAATGGTTCTAGATCAGGCACTCAGGTGTTAACTTGGTACCATTGGAAGATTGACTTCACCTCATGGAGATCCGTCATGCACATAGGTGGGAACCTATACATAAATAAGATGAGGTGTTGAGCATTTGGTTTTCAGTTGCAGTTCTTTAGTTCAATTTCAGTGGATAAATAAGGATGACTGTCCCAGTTGGAAACTTGTTTGCAAAGGTCTCATACTTCAATAATGTCAGGTTTCAGTTTATTAAATTTCAGGGTTTTCATAGTTTTGGACTCAATGCCCAACTAGGTGACTGATCTACGATTCTCAATATTTTTCTATCAAAGTACAAGCATCCTATCGTTGCAGATATCGGCGTGGGTTCACTGTACAAATTTTCACACAGTTAAGATTAGCGAAGCAATATATGACTCCATGCCCAATGGATAAGGCACTAATCTGTGATTCTTAATGCTTCTGGGGCAAAAGCATTATCCCCAGTTGGAGCCAGATGTTGTAGCTTATATTGTGTTTGAAGTTTATTTATCATTTATATCACTATCGAGAGTTCAAACTCAATGAAACTCCTTTATATTCTTTACACCCCCCCACCCCCCGTAAAGCCTAAAAGTAAAGAAGTATTTTGTTTGTGGTAATTACATATTGAAATTGCAAAAGAAAGAAGTGTAAAAGAATCGGCCCCGGTATAGCCAATGATCAAATCAAATCATAACCAATATATATATATTTTAGATTTTAGGCTTCTGTGGAAATTTTTTGCAGTGGTATGATCCGGATTGTCCACAGTCTTCTGTTCATTGAGTCGACGTTTCAAACCCCAAAGGGGGGTCCATCATCAGGACAAATCAGATAGATAGAAAAAGAATGAGAGGAAATTTTCTATCTATCTGATTTGTCCTGATGATGGACCCCCTTTGGGGGTTTGAAACGTCGACTCAATGAACAGAAGACTGTGGACAATCCGGATCATACCACTGCAAAATATATATATATATATATTTATATATATATATATTATATATATATATATATATATATATTATATTATATTATATATATATTATTAGTGTGTATATATATATATATGTATATATATATATATATATATATATATATATATGTATATATACATATATATACACACACACAACACACAACACACACACACACACACACACAATATATATATTATATATATATATATATATATATATATATGTATGTATATATATATATATGTTAGCGATGCAATTAAATCGCAATCGCAAATCACAGTGGGCAGTTATAACGTAGCACATCAGCTTTGGCCTATTGCGATTCATGATAGGCGGACCTGAAACACATATATATTATGTTTTAAAGCCCCGAAACCACAAGATGTTGAAGAAATGCCACAAAGTCAAAGTGAGTGGACATGATGAAGAATGAACGCACAGAACCGTTGGATCTTGTAGATCAATGGATAAGGTCGAAGGAAATGAATGATCCAGATTAAATCATGTAGATTGGAATCAAGGAAGGAACGTCGGAGATTAACCAGAAGCGTTGGTGGAAGAGAAATCTGAAGGTGTGTCGCCGTCATTGATGGTCGAAGATCTACGGTCATCGAGCACAAACAAGCCCGGGCGTTAACCAAGACGAAGGGCGAATTTAAAACTATAAGCGGGATTTCGGGCAAATGCAAAGTGGTAAATGGTATTTATAGGAAAGCACACGATTCCATTCAATGGTTGACACGTAGCACTAAAGGAGAGAGAAAAACCGCTCGTTTCAGGCAGGTAACTCTCATGCAAATAGCCCACCCAAAATTGATATCAGTCATCCGATCCTGCGGTTGAAATCTACGGTGGATAATGGTCGGACCCGAAAATATATGCATTATGTTTTAAACACTTGGCGCATCTGCCTTATCGTGTATTGTAAAGGTTTACATTGATATAACATTTGAAAACGTCGATTGCAATTTGCAATGCGAAGTAAATGGAGCGTTGAATGGGTGGATCCAACAGATTTATGGAGCAAGATTAATTCTTTTTGAGTTCTGTATTAATCAAAGGTTCGCATTGATTTCGCTGTCTAAAGAGGAAAACCAGTGTTAGATCCAAATCTGAAGAGGAAGGAAATTGGTGATGTTTTCTTTGTATTTTGGCCAATCAAAACGCCTGATATATACATAAGCCCAGTTTTCACACAAGTCAAAGTCTAACAAAATTAATTACGGTTAAAGCGGATTAAGAATTATTAAAGCATCCACAGAGGAACTCAAGAGCCGATTAATAGAGGCAAAAATCCAGCAGTCATTGTCATCTTCTATGTTCAGTTATTTTCCAATATTTTATGTTCTTTGAGATGTCTTTACCCTGTGTAATATTTTGTAATAATTATTGCTTCAGATAGTTAGAGAAACAGTTTTAGTAGTTTGACAGTTTCAAAGATTAGCAACTGTTTCACAAATGTATTAAAGGAGGAAAACTTACAGAGAAGGGGTTCGAATTTTGGAGAACCTAGAGACTAAGCCACTATATTCCTAATATAGTTTTTGATTAAAGAAAGAATCAGAAGTCTCCATGAATTGTTGGGTATAATTTTGTAACTTCTCTGTCATGTGTCATCTTATGTTTTCTTCTTTCAAGTATAGTAATGAAGTTACAGATCTTTATTTTTTTATGTAGATAAAGTTAAAATCCCTTAAAAGAGCTCTCCTATACTTGAAGTTTTCATCTTCCTTTCTAATTTATAGATAATAGTTTCTGTGTAAGGCAGCATATTATCTTTAACTTCTCCAAGGGTCGCAGATAATAGTTTTTGTGTCAAGCAGCATATTGTCTATGATTCATTTCTCATTTTCATAATTCTTCTAATTGATGGATATTGGGTTCTGTGTTAAGAAGCATATTATCTTAAACTTCTCCTTCAAGCTTTCCTCATTCAACATTTATATCTAGAAACAAATTGCATTCTGAGATTTTTCGGTCACATATGTATTAAGGGTTAAAGACCAAGTTTTCTAGGTCCTTCATTTAAGAATACAACAAACAATAAAGTGACAAATAAGTGACAACAAACAATAATCATTAATGTCTTAAGCACAATTTCTCCACAGCCAAGAAATTGGTTTCTTAAGGTACAATAGACAAGAAGCCACATATATCATGGTTTACGAACTCAAGCACACCCTTGGCTCTACTGTCACTCCTTGGAAATGTTGTTTTCGCAAATTTCCCTAGCACGAACCCTCTACACACATCATCATATTCTACACTAATTTATGGAACTCCTATTACAGTCTCCTTGAGAAATCTAAGTGATCCATGGTGAATGTTTCCCATCCTCATATTCCATAATTCTCCTACATCTTTGTTATCAATACTGCTAATCAGTGCCTTCAGGGTGTTGAACAACAACTTGTATAGATTTTTTCTCTAGACCCCAATCTATTTCGCCTTATTCAAACTCTAGTGTTTAATGTACACCATCCCAACAAAATAGAAATCATATCCCTTGTCCTGAAGTGCGGAAACTGAAACTAGGCTCATTCCTAAACCTAACGCATGCATCACATCTGTAACACTAATGTTCTTGTTTGGCTCTCTTTGAATGTTGGCAATCCCTCTCCCAACTGGATTACACTTGGACTTGTTCCCCATCTGAATCTAGAAGGACATCTCCTCTTCTTGATAACTGGAAAATAATTCTCTTACTCCCATCATATGCGCTGACACTCTACTGTCAATAAACCAAACACCTGTATATGTAAGGCTAGAGAGGAAAGCTATCAGAGCTAACTAGTGTTGTAGTCTTGAAGACAAATCCTCAATGTCCATTGAAGTTTTTATTTGTTGCTTCCCCTTATTGTTTTCTCCCTTATTATATTAGGACATTGGTTGAATTAATGATTGTTACCCACCATTTTGCGGGTCCCTAGGAGAATTTTTTTCTCCAACGTGGTCCTCAAACGGCAACCACCAACTAGCTCATTGTGCCATTTCTCCACCACCTGAGCCAACCATGTGGTCCCTCGCCCATCTTCCATGATCCTATGTTTGAAGGTGGGCCTCCCAAACCTAAAGGTATACCTTGTCATTTGATAATTGAGTATTGTAGTTTGCTTCTCATTGACACTTCTGGGCATGGATTAATGGGGGGATTCAATGGAAAGAATGGTTTAGGTATGTGACTTTCTCCCCTAGACCCATTTCGGATATTAACCTTGCATTCTAGTCCTGTGGGATCTCTTTTACTGACCATTTGGATTTAGGGATGGTATTTCATGGGAAACCCCGATTTTGGTTATGTGGTCCTGCCCCCTTATCCACTTATATTACCCTCTTTCCACTCATTATTACCCCATTCATCATTTCTCCCACCTGGATCCACATTCCTTGACTAGGCCACATAGGGTTAGCTCGCCCCTTCCCCTCACGCACACCTTAGGTCAAGCCTGGAATGATGCCCCAAATGTTGATGTATCTAAAAAGAAAGAAAAAGGAATATTTGGCCACATCAACAGGAAAATGTACCACAAAATGCAAAAGACAGTCGGGACAAACACATTTAGCACGTGGGAAAAAGAAAATACATGAGCTCTACCCCATCATCAGGGCTATCACCCTGGTTCCTACAAGTTATATGATCCTCCTTCATCATATAATAACCCATGATTGTCCCAACCCTGGTGAGAAATGAACTGCCCTATTTTAAAAGGGGGTATTCACTCCTATATCTTATGCATCATGCTCTGAACCCTTGAGCCCTGAGAAGTTAATCAAAGAAAATCATAAAAAGGCAAAAGGAATATAAAAAAGGGTGGAAAAATCAAGGTCAAGGCACCTCATGTACCACAATTTCTCCCTCCTATACATTATTAACCCAAGTGTGGGCTTCCCTCTTATTAGCTACCCTTGTACCCTAGCATGTGGCCTAGGTATGCCCCTTCTCATCCCCTACTTCATTCACCTATCTGTTACATGCCACACCCTTTTGAAGGATGTACCTTGAACATATTATCCCCTTTAGAAGTAGAAACCACCTAATAGGATACTTTGTTAACCCCATTTGGAGTTTAGGACACATTGGCACATCCTAAAGCCCATTATGGAAGGGAAGGCCATTATGAAGCCCCCACCTATGGTCCTTGGTTGGTAAGCTCATTTACTCGATTTCACTAAAGACTTTTTGTACTAGAAGGCTAGGGGAAGCATTGGATCTTGTGCAAGATTGCAGATGGTCTCCCTATCTAGGGTCCTAATCCTCTAGAGGGCTACATTGGCACATCGAAGGTGTGCATTGAGAGCCATGGGCCTCCATAGTAGTAGACAACACTCCATGGATTCCCGAGGATGGTCATATATACTCGATATACTCCCATTGGACGAGGAAGATGCACCTGGTTCACTTATTCCCACCCAACCCCATAGATTTACCATGCACTTGGCAGCTAAGCCAGGACTTGTAGGATGATGTGGCATCCCCTACACCATCATCAGAGCCCTTGCAGATGCTCTGCAGGAATCTTCAAATAATTTGGAGACCCATGAGGTTATTATTGTGACCCCACACCCATTAGGAGCACCACAGGTTTATTTTTTGGAGAACAAGGGGCCAACCCCTTGTCCATCACTTTTGACAGTCCTACTCTTCATTATGGCACCTATGGACCTCATCAGGTCTCTTAGAGGGCCCTACGACATGCATATATTATTATTTGACCTCTTAAGAGGCATACCCTTTCATTTGTGAGCTAGCTTGGTGGGCTTGTCACCAAAGTTAGATTATTAGAACATTATTTTATTTTTGGGCCTTATGTAGGCCAAGGAGGCTAATTCGAACTCCTCATTTGTGTATAAATACAAGTGATATGAGTTCATTTTCTCATCATCACTTGGATTGGATCTCTTCTCTCTCTTGAGAATTTCACACTTTTTCTTAGAGGATGAATTGGAACTTTATGGATGAATTTTAATGTGTGGATTTGGTTTATCTTATCTTAGATCTTCTCTATTGTCCAATTGTGGATGGTTGGATAGACTCTATTACATGTAAGTACATGCTTTTAATGCCATTCTTGTTTTACTTTGTCATATACATTGTACTAGGATTTTCACTATTTTTAGGGCTAATTGTTGCATGCATTTGCTACTTAAATTGTGGAATTTTGTCTCTATATAGCATATCTCAATGTATGGGTCATGTAATTTGAATGAAATCTCCTTCGGGTAATTCTATCAAATAATTCATCTTGATAAACCATCACCTTTTTCACATCGAAGTATAAAAGTTGCGAGATTGCTACTCTTTGACCTAGAAGGCTAGCAAAGTAATCTTGAGGCCTCCTTGACTAGGAATCAAAAGTCCTCACTCATATTTATCATAGACTCCATTCTCTCAAGACTAAGGCACTAATCTGCCAAAATGTAGTCACCTAAAATCTACTTATTTTCACCTTTTTCTAGGTATAGCCAAGGTGGGTCACCTAGGGCATCATTTTCATCGCAAACTATCCCTCCAAAAAGTTTGATCTCTTAGCCTCCCCTGTGTTGGTGTTTCCTCGAGACCTCCTCCAAATTTGAGGCCATTCCAATGGTGGGGTTATGAGAAAATCCAAGCCCTAGCTTCAAGACCAAACTTTTCCCTAACATCCCTAAGGCTGGTACCTCATAAGATCAATTAAACACCTTTAAATGATTATTCTTTCTTTGTTCCTTTCCCCCACCTTGTCCAGGCTAGGAACGTCATTGGTTGCTAAAGTATTTCCTCCTAGCCTAGACTGGGTCCACTTGGTCCTGTGTGGTCTTGTTTCTTTGAAAAGAAAATTCTTCAAGAACCATCTGAGATACCAATTTCCACAAGGATTTTAGGGATTGGGAAGCTCCTTTACAAGTCATATCCCATAAACCTAACCCCCAAAATCCTCCCTTCCTTCTCCTAGAAGACATTGTACCTTGATTAGAAAGCAATCAAGCTCTATCTTTCAAACTCTTCTAGGGAGGGATCATTTGGGTCACTCCACATTCACTTATTTATTTATCCTTCATTGGTGACTTTATAATATATCGGGTCTCCTCCCATCGGTGAAATTCCATAAATAGTAGGGAGCCTTAGCTGAGGTGATAGTGGGCTAAGTCTCCCTTTGTTACCCTTGGTCTATAATTTTCCCTTTAGGGATCCCCTACTAGTTTGAGTGGTAACATTTTGGCATTATTGTTAGGGACACGAAATGTGTGTTTTGTTCCCCATACAACATATTGACATATCATTACTGGTGACTCCATTGTAAGAATGAAGCCCTAGTTCTTCATTGAATTTTAAGTTCGATGCTTGTAGGGTAAAGCAAGCATTTTTATAGGCATTTTTAATTTCACCCTGGCAACTCCTAGATATTTTTCATATATACCTCAGAAATGTTGTCAGTATTTGATAAATTTCTCGCTTTGGACATTGCTAACGACCCTGGGAATCCTAATCATGTCGTAGGAAGGATGCTACGTGGGGTGCCCGTGTTTGATGGTGATCCACTCTCCGCAACTTACCTCATAGAAAGATTTAATGCACGTGCTTCAAGAGAGAAGGTTGTCCACTAAGATGTCCTTATGTTATTGTTCATGGGATCTCTCGATGGTCATAACTCATGGTTGCATGATCATTAACCTAGGAGCATCTCATGTATTGAAAAGTTCGTTGATGACTTTCTTAAACATTTTCAATTACACCCTGCATTAAGCATCCAAGAGTAAGCCTTCATCTAGCATCATCAAGACATTAAGAATCCAAGTAATGAGAAAGAAGACGAGTTCTTCTTGGGTCCACGTGATGAAAATTATGATTTCGAGGACACATGTTCTGGGAAGGTGAATTTATGGAAAGTGAAATTGAGACCAAGATTACCTTTCTTAATGATATTACTCCTGATGAATCTTCTTTTGAAAACGTTGAGAGAGATGATCCCATTAGCTCCTTAGAAGATGACATTGAAGATTATTTCCACATTGAAAAGGAGAAATGGGAAATTGTTGGTCCTCAATTTTATTGTGCCGCCATTTATGACACCGACAAGGAGGATGAGGATGAGATTGGTTTCCCCTTCCCCTCAGGCACTATTTATGATGACATACCCATTGGTATGCTTGGGAAGGAGAATATTCATTTTCCTTTGCATAAAGAGGGGCAGTTGGAAGTCATCAATTTTCCTTTTAGGAGAAACCAAATATTTTATACTAAGGAACTTGATAAGGCTCCCACTTCTCTTAAGTATGATTCTCTATTCAAAGCACTTGAGCATGTAGACTATGATTTTGGGAAAGTACAATCGGTTGGTACAATATTTCTTTATCACTTTTTCCTAATTCATAGTGAGTCTTCATCAAGTGCTTTCCTCACCCCTAGTCATATGATCTCAAGTAACTGTGAGCCCTTCCCCCCTCCCGAGTATTGTGTCAAGGAAAAGCCTTTCATTGATTATACTTTTCCTTCTTGGACGCACCCTCAGCATTTTGATCACTCCATTGTCTCCCCTCTTTGGTGTAATCATCATGTGTAACCTAATTGTGCTTCGCCATCTCGCCAACCTCCATTTCCTACTAATCATAACTCAATGAAGGTCATAATCCATGACATAAATAATAAGGACAATGGTGGAAGTGATAAGTTGAAGGTTTCCATCCATCAAAAGTTTATGAGCTTGGTTGTTTACATCTCTATATTTTGGCTGCAAGAGAGGATCTCATGGATTATATTGCATCCTTTTCTTCCCTCTTCTCGCATAATCATCGATGTGTGGGCATTATATTTTCCCACCTACCACCCACAGCATCCTCCATGTGTTTGGATTTGCATTCACTTTGGGATTTATTACATGAGTAATCATATAGGCAGACATATCTATATTGACTTTATGATATATTGGTTGCATTCACTTTATGATTACACTTAATAATAGCTTCTTCATATGCATGCTAGGTTAGGAAGCATTGCATGATGATTTTTGCATTAGAACTAATGTCATATGATATTTCTCATGATACATAGATGGATATTTGCATATTTAATTTTTTGTTGATTTTATGGCGTAATATATAACATGTACGATCATGATACATCATGAAATCATGTTGCCTCATGTTTTTTCCATCTATTATATGTGTAGGTGACAATTCTACGGTAACTAAGAGATTTTTGGAGTTCCCGTGACCTCCCGTTTGACTCTAGATTCGCCCACTTCTTCGAGAGATCGCATCCCAGTTGGAGCTTTTGTGGGTGATATCCCTAGGAGATTTTTTTTCTCCAAGATGGTCATCAGCCAAAAGCCACCAGCTATCTCATTGTGCCATTTCTCCACTATCTGAGCCACCCATATGGTCCCTCGCCCATCTACCATGATTGTATGTTTGAAGGTGGGCCTCTTGAACCTAAAGGTATGCCTTGTCATTTTATAATTGAGTATTGTAGTTTGCTTCTCATGGACACTTCTGGGCATGGATTAATGGGGATATTCAGTGGAAAGAATGGGTTAGATTCATGCCTTTGTCCTCTAGACCCCTTTTGGATATTAACCTTGCATTATAGTCCCGTGGGATCTCTTTTACTGACCATTTGGATTTAGGGATTATATTTCCTAGGAAACCCCAATTTTGGTTGCATGGTCCCACCCCCTTATCCGCTTATATAACCCTCTTTCCACTCATTATTACCCCATTCATCATTTCTCCCACCTGGGTCTACATAGAGTTAGCTCGCCCCTTCCCCTCGCCCACACCTTGGGTCAGGCCTGGAATGATGCCTCGGAGGTTGGTGCAGCTAAAAAGAAAGACAAAAGCATATTTTGGCCACATTCAATAGAAAAATGTACCACAAAATGAAAAATATGGTCGGGAAAAACACATTTATCGCGTGGGAAAAAGCCAATACATGAGTTCTATCCCATCATCATGGCCATTGCCCTGGTTCTTACAGGTTCTATGAGCCTCCTTCATCATATAGGAACCCATGATTGTCCCAACCCCTCATGGGCAATGAACCGCCCTACCTTGAAAGGGGGTATTCACTGCTATATCTTATACCTCATGCTCTTACCGCTTGAGCCTCGAGTAGTTAATTAGATAAATCATAAAAAGGAAAAAGGCATATAAACAAGGGTGGAAAAATCAAGGTCGGGGTATGTCAGGTCAATTTACTAAGTAAACTAACACAAGTGTTTTACTTGTCAATCCAGGTTTGTAGACTTAGAAGCAGGTCCAAAATATATGGATTTCAGGTAAAGTCAATTTCGGAAGGCAAGGCTCAAAAGTTAAAGGAAATTCATATTACAAATAAGTTCTAAGTTTAAAGAAACTAAAAAGTCTCTGATTCAAGATGCAATAAGCAAAGGAAGAGGCTCCTAACTTAGGAGGTCCTAGTTATCCTTCCTCATAGTATTGTCCCCAAGGAGAGAAACTAAAGAGCAGCAGTTTGTGATGTGTAGAAATAAAGAGAAGAGGCTCCTAACTTAAGAGGTCCAAGTTTCCCTTCCTCAGAGTTATACTAAAACAACATTACCATTGCATTAAATCATAAACTAGAATTCAAGAAACAATTCAAAAAATGCAAAAGGATGACTTTTAGTTGTGATTCATAATTTTATAGAAAGAGAATTTGACTTAAATCCTTGGTTTCCCTTTCGGATGCAAATTATATTTTAAACCAAAATCATCTAGAAATAATAACACATCTAAATAACTGAATCATAAAACTGAAACAAGAAATACTGAATCAAAACTATGTTAATTTATACAAAATTTAACCAAAGTGTACTTAGCTTAGTATGGGCGCCCTCCAACTTTGCCTTGTACACCTGAAAAACCCTTCAGTTACAGTTAACTTAATAAAACACACAACATGAACAACAAATAGAACAGTAGAAATGATTCTTCAATTATCTCCAAAGTCTCCAATAATGTCAATACAAAAATTACACCTTTGAATGGTTCATGAACTATGTTTAAATAGGCAAATCTTAAACAAACTTTGCTAAAATGGCACCAACATCCTTATCAATCCTAATCCATCCATACAGGTCGAACTCATCAAGTCTGGTTCACAAAATTAGGAAAATACCACAAAATAAGAAATCTGCCCCTTTTTACTAGGGATTCTTAAATGATAGGTCAAGTTTGACCAGCGTTGACCAGGCCTGTGTTTGCTCAGTTTGACCAAACCAATAGGCATTCCTTCATCCGTGGTTCCCAAGATTTCCAAATATACACTCATATCTCACCCAAGTGTCCTGCACATATGACTTTAATGGAGCTAGTACGGGAATTTTTAATGCAGTCCAAATTTACTCTTAAAACCCAATTTTTTACAGAAAATTCCAAAAATTGAAAAACATAGTTTAGTTACCTGAATACCAAAAATAGGATTAAAATGAGGCATATATAAGTGAAATAATATGGAATATGGTGGTAAATAGATGGATTTAGGATAGGCAAAAATGGCCAAAATTGAGGACCAACATCTCCCCCTTGTTGATGTTCAAGCATGTCCTCATGCTTACTTCCTCCGTTTGGATCTCCTAAGTGATGATGCCCCTATTGTTCCTGATCCTGTAGCTTCTTCCATGCAGCCTAGATGATAATGTCAATACCCTCATGTTTCCCTTATCTGTAGATGGTATTTTTCACTTTTTGTTTCTCATATTTGTACTACCATAACTTTTTATCCTTTAGCCATCTATAGGCTTGTTTGTAGATGAGGATATTCTGAGTCTCAAGCTTTTTAATCTGCTCGTTCAATTTCTGGTTCTCCTTGCTTATGTTTTTCTTATTCTCTTCATACATTTTGTTCTCATTTTACAAATGTCTCTCCATGATCTTGTTGTCTTCCAGCTCACTTGTCAACTCTGCTATTTTCTTGAGATATACTACACTTTGCATCTCTTTAGATTCTTCCCTAGTTTCTTTGGCATATGAGTGAGATTATGTGGCTCCTACCCAAGCATACTCAAAATAAGAGTCTTTATCTATGGGCTCTTCCCGGACTTCCTCCTTCAATCTCTATATAATCTCATCAAATTGCTTTGATGTTTCTGGAGGCTCAGTTTCAATCATTTCAACTTCTGGATATTTTCCTTCGATGCTTGGTTCCTCTTGTGATATTCTAGGCCTCCTAGGAATGGACATAAAGGATTTATCCTTTTCAATCATAATGTCATCTTGCTTCTTCTTCGATCTTGTCTTAGGATACAAAGGAGAATGCATCATACTTCTTGTTACATGCAACTGCTCAAACTTCTCTTCAATCCCTGTTGTTTGTTCTTCAAAATGATGTTTATCCAAAACCACCTGCCAAAGAAACCCCTTATTACTTACCTGATACTCAACAAGTATCTTGATTAGCCCATGATGATAGATATTGGCTTCCTTGGCTTTTTTTTTGTTCTTGACATTCTCCACCATTTTGGTTAGGCTTTTTTAAAAGAGGTAGGGTAAGTTGATTTTAGAATCTTTCTTTATGTGTTGTGTTAGAAAATTATATATATTAAAGAGCAATGGAACACATAGAATATTTCATAAATATAAACACAGAAAATGCATAAAACTAGAGAGACACGGATATATGTGGTTCACCCAGTTTGGGCTACGTCCACCCCGAACAGCCAGTCCTTCCTTTCTATTATCTAGCAAAATGAAGAGACACAACCTACAGCAGATCCATTGTAATATCCT
>APFE030717527.1:4806-25291 GCA_000404065.3 Pinus taeda
TTTAAGTTTAAATTAATAAGAAATGCCATTTAAATGTTTTATCATTCATGTAGTTTCCATCTAATTCCCTTCCCAAGATTACTTACCGTTGATCTACCCCCCCAACGCCACTTGTCACGCCCCCAAGCCTACGATAGTCTTCCAACCGTGCCGGCGAGGTGCGGCACCACCCCACTTTTCTTTTTAACAATACTTAAGTGTGCGGACTACGCCTAATTCACAACCGATACTTAGCTTGTGTTTCACAACCAAGTAAAACATGTTATTATCCTTTATACTTAATGAAAGCCCATACTCATTCATTATCCATCGCAATTATAAAACAACAACATCAACAATTGCACAAGTATAAAGGGGAGGGGCAACTCCCCGTAACGTGAGTCTACCCAAATGTTTATTAAGAATAGCAGTTTTTACATACAAGTGTGCCTCGCAGAATCCAAGGCCAACACTTAACCAATTTTACAAGATAGGCAATTCGCCTTCACATCAGTTTTATGCTTCCTTCGTACAAAGAATAGTACTCTCACGAGCCACCCTTAACCTCTGTGAAATCTGCACTAAAACTGCACACGACCAACCTTCAGCTCACGGCCCCCTTACTTGCCAAAACCCAAGAGAGAACTCTGCGCACACACCATGTTATGCGCATATACAACTGCGCACTCCTCACTAGTAATGCGAGCTAAGAGATGAGCAAAGTTGATGGTTCGAATGAGCTCTTGAACGCTCATATATATACGCATCAAACGGTGGTTGAGTGTGGGGGTGGTCGCCCCTTCGCCGACCCCCAAATCCTTGCAACCGCGCCCCGAAACCCTTCTTACGCCGTCAGCCTTACCCATGGGCAAGCCCCATCTCAACACATATAAGTCCTCCTCGGCGCTCGGTCGTTCTCCCCAAGTGTCACATGTTCATGTGTTAACGTCGCACCGTCGTTTGCCATTTCGTCGCATTTTCTGCGATGACCCGTCGCACCGTCGCATGATGCACGCCCGCTCGCGCTCATGCGCGCCCGCCCGGCGCTCACCCGTCGCACAAATCCCAGGGAGGTACATCCTCCTCCACCTGAAGTCGTTGTCGTCCTCGACAACATCCCCACTCCAAGCATCAATCCATGATGTTGACTCCCCTCACATATATGGCAAACATCCTGCAACATATGTAGGCCTCCATCTCCACCTTGTCTCATCTAAGTGACCAACTGTCACCAAGATAGTGCATACCAAGGTATGTCATATATCAGATGTCCATGACCACCGACTACCTGTCACAATCTCTCCATGTTGCTCTCCATCGTGAAAGGCTGCTCCTTTCAACATCAAGCTACATGTCCACTGCAACGAAGTGTCCACTCCATCATGTCCGTCATCTCCATCATGTGCAAACTGCCCATGATAAGTCAACAAGTGTTAACACATCCCAATCATGTGCCAACATCTTATCCCAACAATCGGAAGTCCTCTCAATCCATGACAATCAACCATCATGCCACAATCTCCACATGCTGCTCCATCATGGAAGGTTGGCCCCTCCATCTCGAGCTACATGATTATTGCAACATATCATGTTGACCTCATCATGTGTTATTCCCATGTGAATCTGCTGCCATGATACTCCAACACAATGCCAACACCTCATGCACATGCTAGCCCCCATGTCTGAACTAGTTGGGTAGCTAGTCCAACCATCATGCCCAAACCATGAGAATGCACACTCTCGTGCCATCATCAGTTGTTCCTCAAAGCATCCATGTCACATTCTGAACTCGATCAAGAATCCATCCTCATAAATAAACCATGCCCAGGTCCATGAAGTGGTCCTCATCTCATCTGCAACATGCCCATGATGTTTGGTGCCAATGTGCTAAATGAAATCAGCCACATCAATCCCAACATCAACCATATGTGTGCCTCCTCAATGTGAAGAGACCATCTCATCAATGTACAACTCTCGGTTTGCCACATCCATGTCCATGAAGCTACCTCCATCACATCTGCAATGTGCTCTCCCTCAAGTCATCAAGTGCTCTAAGAGAACACTTCTCCATCAAGTGTCAAGCGTCCCAAGAGAGCACCTCATCACCAAGTCAAGTGCCTCAAGAGAACACCTTTCTCATGTCTCCATGTGTTGCCCATGATCAAAGATCAATCAGCTCCCATGTGTAAAAGTAGTTGAGTCTCGGCTCAACCCATACCCAAGTGTAGCCACCAAGGTATCATCATCATCGTAACTCCATCACCTCAAAGTGCCTTATACCGATCCTCCACATCAAGTCACTCTTTCAAGCCATGCCCATACACGGGGTTTGAAAGTGTGCATCCCATACTACACCAAAGACTCTGCCCTCAGCTCCTCAATGCATCAGATCCTCTAAGTCCACCATATGAAGTCCCCTAGAAGTCACAACAATCTCATGTCATCATGAGCTCCATAAACCATCCTCAACCAACACTCTAGCAAGCATACAAGTCTCCACCCAGAGGTCTCTGCAAGATACCTCAGCTCTCCATGTGGTAAGAATGCCCCATAGACTACTCACAACTCCATCCAAGTCCATGGCTTTGTTGCACAAGAGTGTACAACCTCCCCATAGCCTCATAGGTAATAAGTCTCCATATCACACAGCAAATCCATCTGCTCAACATCCATGCCTGGTACCCTCATTGAATGTCCATAAGTGACATCTCTACAAGTGCACCCACAATATGTCCCTGCATAAGACTGCCATGCTCCATGTCTCCAACCTGATGTCCATGACTAAGTTGTCCATGTAGTCCACACAAGTAGGCTCATCACAACCATCGGTCATCCATCCAAGCTGCAATCTTCGGTTTAGTGAACTCGGTCACCAACCATATCATCATGTCATGTCATGAGTTTCCTCCATCATAGCTCCTCCACCTAAGTGTCACCAAGACTATGAGAAGTCCACCCAAAGCATCATCATCACATGAGTGCCTCCATCATAGCACTTCCACGTAAGTGTCCACCAAGACTTGCTCTTGGTCTCGACCATGAGAAGTCCACCCAAGAGTGTGCCCTTCAAACTATTCATGATTCATGTCGGGCACTTAGCCATGTGGCTAAAGCATGACCCAATCCTCCACAATGATTATCAAGTTCCACCCTTGTCACGGGCCTTTGTATCTTCTCCCACAAGGTCACAAACAACCCCAACAAGTCCTGCAAACATCAACAATCCTTGTTTCTCCATACAAGGTCTCATCATAAACATCCATGGTAAGATGTCCCCTAGCTTTGGCAAATTGGCTTTGCCCTTCCCTGCACACGGTCCATCTACCAAATGCTCAAATGAAACACGTGTACTTACATCACCATGAGGTTCCTCCATGAGAGTACCCTCATCCATACATGTATGCAAACTGCACGATCCTGGTCCAACTTGATCAAACTCAAGTTCATCCTTGGTCATGGTCAAGTGTGCAACATCATCGGTCATCACGACTTCCTCTTCCTTGGTAACACAATCTTCAACCTTAACTTGCTCTATTGTCCAACCAAGTTGAAGAAGTTCATCTTGAACATTTTTCTCCAAGACTTCAAGCTCTTCTTGAATCCGGGGATTCTCCTTTTTCAACCCCCTTAACCTGTATAAGGTAAGCAAGAGCTTCCCTTCACCTTCTTCCAAACCGGCCATGTCTTGTACTTCGTCTTCCCCTGGTTCGTACTTTGTTCAAGCGACCAAACCGTGTATACCTGTCCACATGCAGTCCCACTTGTCCACTTGACAAGTTCCCAAATCGTATGACCAGCACGTAGTACCGTCTGCACTACTCTACGACACCCGGTTCCAACCTTTACCAGCTTCACCAAGCACCCTGCAACCATGAACCGACCCTTGTTCAACCTATGTGAAACTAGCTTCCTTCACCTGCAAGTCCTTGACTCCACTGTCACGAGCAACCTGCTCAAACCAAGCCCAACCGAGATTTGGTACCAACTGTCACACCCCCAAGCCTACGGTAGTCTTCCAACTGTGCTGGCGAGGTGCGGCACCACCCCACTTTTTCTTTTTAACAATACTTAAGTGTGCGGACTACGCCTAATTCACAACCGATACTTAGCTTGTGTTTTGCAACCAAGTAAAAGATGTTATTATCCTTTATACTTAATGAAAGCCCATACTCATTCATTATCCATCGCAATTATAAAACAACAACATCAAAAATTGCACAAGTATAAAGGGGAGGGGCAACTCCCTGTAATGTGAGTCTGCCCAACCGTTTATTAAGAATATCAGTTTTTACATACAAGTGTGCCTGAAAGAATCCAAAGCCAACACTTAACCAATTTTACAAGATAGGCAATTCGCCTTTACATCAATTTTATGCTTCCTTCGTACAAAGAATAGTACTCTCACGAGCCACCCTTAACCTCTGCGGAATTTTCTCTAAAACTGCACACGACCAACCTTCTGCTCACGCCCGTCTTACTTGCCAAAACCCAAGAGAGAACTCTGCGCACACACCATGCTATGCGCATATAGAACTGCACACTCCTCACTAGTAATTCGAGCTAAGAGATGAACGAAGTTGATGGTTCGAATGAGCTCTTGAACGCTCATATATATACGCATCAAACGGTGGTTAAGTGTGGGGGTGGTCGCCCCTTTGCCGACCCCCAAATCCTTGCTACCGTGCCCCGAAACACTTCTTACGCCGTCGGCCATACCCATGGGCAAGCCCCATCTCAACTCATATAAGTCCTCCTCGACGCTCAGTCGTTCTCCCCAAGTGTCACACGTTCATGTGTTAACGTCGCACCGTCGTTTGCCATTTTGTCGCATTTTCTGCGATGACCCATCACACCGTCGCATGATGCACGCCCGCCCGCGCTCGTGCGCGCCCGCTTGGCGCTCGCTCGCCCGGGCGCCCATCGCACAAATCCCAGGGCAGTACATCCTCCTCCACCTGAAGTCGTTGTCGTCCTCGACAACATCCCCACTCCAAGCATCAATCCATGATGTCGACTCCCCTCACATATATGGCAAACATCTTGCAACATATGTAGGCCTCCATCTCCACCATGTCTCATCTAAGTGACCAACTGTCACAAAGATAGTCCATACCAAGGTATGTCATATATCAGATGTCCATGACCACCGGCTACCTGTCACAATCTCTCCATGCTGCTCTCCATCGTGAAAGGCTGCTCCTTTCAACATCAAGCTACATGTCCACTGCAACGAAGTGTCCACTCCATCATCTCCATCATGTGAAAACTTCCCATGATAAGTCAACAAGTGTTAACACATCCCAATCATGTGCCAACATCTTATCCCAACAATCGGAAGTCCTCTCAATCCATGACAATCAACCATCATGCCACAATCTCCACATTCTTCTCCATCGTGGAAGGCTGGCCCCTCCATCTCGAGCTACATGATTATTGTAACATATCATGTTGACCTCATCATGTGTCGTTCCCATGTGAACCTGCTGCCATGATACTCCAACACAATGCCAACACCTCATGCACATGCTAGCCCCGATGTCTGAACTAGTTGGGTAGCTAGTCTAACCATCACGCCCAAACTATGAGAATGCACACTCTCATGCCATCATCAGTTGTTCCTTAAAGTATCCCTATCACATCCTGAACTCGATCAAGAATCCATCCTCATAAGTAAACCATGCCCAAGTCCATGAAGTTGTCCTCATCTCATCTCCAACATGCCCATGATGTTTGGTGCCAATGTGCTAAATGAAATCAGCCACATCAATCCCAACATCATCCATATGTGTGCCTCCTTAATGTGAGGAGACCATCTCGTCAATCTCCAACTCTCGGTTGGCCACATCCATGTCCATGAAGCTGCCTCCATCAAATCTGCAATGTGCTCTCCCTGAAGTCATCAAGTGCTCTAAGAGAACACTTCTCCATCAAGTGTCAAGTGTCCCAAGAGAGCACCTCATCACCAAGTAAAGTGCCTCAAGAGAACAACTTTCTCATGTCTCCATGTGTTGCCCATGATCAAAGATCAATCAGCTCCCATGTGTAAAAGTAGTTGAGTCTCGGCTCAACCCATACCCAAGTGTAGCCACCAAGGTATCATCATCATCATAACTCCATCACCTCAAAGTGCCTTATACCGATCCTCCACATCAAGTCACTCTTTCAAGCCATGCCCATAGATGGGGTTTGAAAGTGTGAATCCCATACTACACCAAAGACTCTGCCTCATCTCCTCAATGCATCAGATCCTCTAAGTCCACCATATGAATTCCCGTAGAAGTCACAGCAATCTCATGTCATCATGAGCTCCATAAACCATCCTCAACCAACACTCTAGCAAGCATACAAGTCTCCACCCAAAGGTCTCTGCAAGATGCCTCAGCTCTTCATGTGGTAAGAATGCCCCATAGACACCTGGTTCCAACCTTTACCAGCTTCACCAAGCACCCTGCAACCATAAACCGGCCCTTGTTCCACCTATGTGAAACTAGCTTCCTTCACCTGCAAGTCATTGACTCCACTGTCACGAGCATCCTGCTCAAACCAAGCCCAACCGAGCTCTGATACCAACTGTCATGCCCCCAAGCCTACGTAGTCTTCCAACCGTGCCGGCGAGGTGCGGCACCACCCCACTTTTTCTTTTTAACAGTACTTAAGTGTGCGGACTACGCCTAATTCACAACTGATACTTAGCTTGTGTTTTTCAACCAAGTAAAACATGTTATTATCCTTTATACTTAATGAAAGCCCATACTCATTCATTATCCATCGCAATTATAAAACAAGAACATCAACAATTGCACAAGTATAAAGGGGAGGGGCAACTCCCCGTAACGTGACTCTGCCCAACCATTTATTAAGAATATCAATTTTTACATACAAGTGTGCCTGGCAGAATCCAAGGCCAACACTTAACCAATTTTACAAGATAGGCAATTTGCCTTTACATCGGTTTTATGCTTCCTTTGTACAAAGAATAGTACTCTCACGAGCCACCCTTCACCTCTCCGGAATCTGTACTAAAACTGCACACGACCAACCTTCGGCTCACGGCCCTCTTACTTGCCAAAACCCAAGAGAGAACTCTGTGCACACACCATGCTATGCGCATGAGTTATGCGTATATACAATTGCGCACTCCTCACTAGTAATGCGAGCTAAGAGATGAGCAAAGTTGATGGTTTGAATGAGCTCTTGAACGCTCATATATATACGCATCAAACGGTGGTTGAGTGTGGGGGTGGTCACCCCTTGGCAGACCCCCAAATCCTTGCAACCACGCCCCGAAACACTTCTTACGCCGTCGGCCTTACCCATGGGCAAGACCCATCTCAACGCATATAAGACCTCCTCGGCGCTCGGTCGTTCTCCCCAAGTGTCACACATTCATGTGTTAACGTCGCACCGTCGTTTTCCGTTTCGTCGCATTTTCTGCGATGACCTGTCGCATGATGCACGCCTACCCGCGCTCGTGCGCGCCCGCCTGGTGCTCACCCGCCCGGGTGCCCGTCGCACAAATCCCAGGGTGGTACACCACCCGTCGTTGATCCAATTCTGAGCCCAAAGTAGGCCCCCCTCTGGATGAACCACTGATCTCGAGGGAGAGTTGTCACGCAGGAGTTGAAATTCTGGAGTGTTGGGAGGGTGTGGGTTCGGTAACCCATAGTTAAACCGACAGGTTATTTCATACGAGAATTGTTAACAATATGCATAATTCGAAGTTTCTATACAGTAAATATGTAGAACCCTATTAACATGCTCGGTGAATTAAATTTTACTTCATGCTTCTACATACTATGATGTTTAGATACATATAATATATATGCAAAACAAACAAACAAAAACGTTATGGTGTTGTGGAGGAGTAATATTATGGTCACAACTTGGTATTCTAATTAAAGTTAGAGGAGTTGTCGCAACTTAGTCGTTAGACAAAGGAGACTATTGCATACACCATGTGAATGTCATCGGACAATGTGTATGTTGCATTTGATGGAACGATTACGAAACCACCACTATTGCCTTGTGACCCGGCCATTGTTCATTGTTCTTATTTGATGATAGGAGACCACTACCATTGCTTCGTTGCTCTTATCTTATCTGACTTCTTGCAAATTTACTTGTTGATTAACTTTTGAAGCATTTCTCGAGTTTATTGGTTGACCAACTTTTGACTTACCCATGTGTGATGTTATTTGTGACATGTGATACGGAAATTTTGACTTTTATTTTCAAATTATGTATAATTATTTAAAAAAAATGATATGATATTTATGATCTCTCGTGAAGCGAGAGAAGGTGATTTGGTCATGCGGAAAAAGAAGAAAAAGAGAAAATTCTCCAATTATTGTTATGTTTCATTTAACTACCTCCAAAAAGCAGTTGTGATACAAGCATTAACGAATCTCCTGATTCATTTCAAGCAAGATTTAAGGAATTCGAGTTTAGGAAAGGAAAGAGCTTCAGGTCGATGGAAACTAAGGAAATTGATTCCGTAACTATTTTCTCTCTTTGGAAAAGGTTTTTTTTTTTTAAAAGTTTCCTTTTCCCCCCGCGGGGGAGGTAGACCTAATATTAGCAGAAGAGACTAAACCAGAATGGAAAGAAAGCAAATTGAAACTCTTTCAACGATTCAGGTATAATTGAAATGAGTTTTTCACTTTGTAATTTCTAATATTGCATTTATATTAATAAGTTCATGATTACACCTAGACATAACCCAACTACATGAATCAACTTATGAAGTCATCGGTATTTGATCAACTTCTCCTCTACCTCCACCTCCACCTCATATTTTGACTAATGTGGAGGAGAGTCACTATGTACAACCACATGGACCAACACTTGAGGTAAACATTTTAATTCCTAAGATTTCAACATTTTCTTTTATAAGTTACAGGTAGATTCTAATTAATTTGTAGATTAATTATAATTTTCCCTTGCCACAGGCTCATATGGCTCATATGCGGAGGGGAGCACCAAACCCAAATTCATCACACTCCCATCTTATCTTACTTGGATTTGGACTCCACACATTAATATATATGTAATTAAAAATGTGGTTCAAAGTCACTTATTTCAATATTTTTTATTTTGTACAAATAATGATCTAATTAGTTTAAATTTGAATGTGTTATATTATTGTACCAGCTTATGGACACTTAGTTTGCATGGTGGAACTCCAATAGGATTTCTAGTGGTACTTAGAAAGGATAGTTTGTATATTTGCAGGTTCATTTCATAGGGCACATTCATATGTGATACAAACTTTGTATATTTTCATACATGGACAGTTTATAGTTGTACATGGACACTATTTTAGTTTATGGATGCTTATTATTTTAGTTTATGGATGTTAGATGTGATATTTGTAATTTTTATATATTTTATTGATACATGCATTCACTATTTCAATTTATTGATTTGTATTAATCTTGTTAATGGATGCTCATTAATTTTTGAAGTTTATCGATCTCTTAAAATTATTTCACTAATTATATAATATATATTATATATATATATATATATATTATTTATATAATATTGTAGCTTTTATTAGTAAAATATAACAATTTTGATTTCGAGTTTCATAGACTAAGAAAATAAGTACAATCTTAACTTATGATGCAAGTCACTTTGATATTTAAACGAACTAAATTATATCATGTATCAATTTAATATTGAACATGAAAATAATTACAATCATGTTCTTGTAGAAAGTGTCTTTTAGTGCAATTAACATGTATTTGGGCCCAGAGGCTAGTATTCATATTGACTTATACAAAGTGTCTAGATGTGTAGGTGTAATGTAAGTATGTAAACAATTTGAAATGTCCACTCAATTGAAAAAAAATACATTTAAGTGTTACCTCAATTAATAATAAAAAATTAAAATAATAAAAATAGTGAAATTAAATTTGTTATATTTTGATTTCATTAGTAAAAGACTAGGTTTTGCTACAATACCATGGGCAATTACCATGGTTTATCAATACCACATGCCCACTTTACCATGGACATTATTAACTTGTAAATAGTCTTTCTCACAATAGAGTGGGCTTTACCATGTCTTATCAATATGACATGCCCAGAAAACATAATTTATTTCACAATCAAAATATTTTATAACAATATGACAGTATTATTCACCCTAACCTTGCCATTGATATTATGAACTTGTGAATGAGCTTTGTTATGATACGTTGGGCCAATACTAAGGCCTATCAATACCACATGCCCAAAAATCATAACTTATTTCACAATCAAAATATTTTATAGAGATATGACAAGATTCTTAACCATTGATATTATGAACTTGTATATAGGCTTTGATACAATACCATGGGCCAATACCATGACTTATCAAGACTACATGCCCAAAAACTATAACTTATTTCATAATCAAAATATTTTATAAATATTTTATTTTAATCTAATTTTATAAAAGAAAATTTAAATAAATCTAAAAAGAAATAGGTTATAATTATTTTTGAGATATACCTAAACCCTCCATCATCATGACTATTAAAAATATTCTCATGGAAATTAAATCAAGGTTTTCATAAAATTAGAAAAGAAAATACTTTTATATATAAAAAAGTTGTAATTTATATAATATAAATAATATGATTAAGAATGAGCACGGATCTATCTTAACTAAGAATACAAGAAATGAGAGCAAGAAAAGTGACAAACAATAATATAGGGAAGATATTGGATGATTCTTTTAATTTTTTCATTATTGTATTTTCTTTGACATGATTGATCCAAAATACAGGTTTAATATTTTATGTAGGAATTTACACGGTAAGTTCGTCAGACAGAATACCAATGGACACTACTCACAAACAGATCATAGATCAATACACTAGTGTTCTTGACGTGGTTAAAATCCTGAGAGAGGTAAACAATCCATAGCCTGAGCCAATGCGGCCACTTTAGGCAATTTATTAATAAAATAATGAAAATTTACATAAGTTTCTCTCATGAATGGTTACCTTACGAATGACCCTCCATGCTCTTTAAATAAAGATCATGGACCAATCTGGTCTTAAGCCATGAATCAAGTGTCGGTAATACTGAGAAGAGAATGAACAATCAGATCACTTCATGTCTAGAACATATCGTGACCGTGAGATTGTAAGTTACAAAAGTACATAGTAAAGAAACACACTTTACCTAACTCTACACTACACCAAGTTATACTTAACTATTTACTATGTGTCGAAATGTCCTAACATCCCCCCTTAAGAACAACTTGGGTTAGGATTGAAGGATGTACAAATATGACACAATAGGAGAAGGAAGGAAGCATTAGATACTATCCCCCCTTAGTGACAACTTCCTGAACTCCAACAATAAATCGAAGTTTAGTAAACTTCGCCTCTGTGAGAGCCTTTGTAATGATGTCTACAACTTGATCATCTATTCAACAATATTTCACTTCAAGAACATGGTCATGAATGAGCTTTCTAATGAAGTGCATATGCAGTTCAATGTGTTTGCTACGATAATGTTGGATTGGATATTTGCATAGTTGAATGGCATTTTTATTATCACACCAAAGTGTAGTCGGATGATGCTGCTGAAAGCTAAACTCTTATCTAATGAAGCCACAGGGCTTCCTTACTAGCTTCTACGACACCACGATACTCGGCTTCTACTGAAGAAAGAGAAATGACACTTTGTTTCTTGCAAGCCCATGTAATAGGTCCTGAACCAAGAGTGAACACATAACCTGTAGTAGACTTCCGATCATCAAGGTCACCAACCCAATCGGAATCAGTGAAACCAGCCAATAAAGGAGATTCTTTTGCATTGTAATGAATCCCAAACTGAACTGTAGCTCGAACATAACAAATTATTCTTTTAGCTATTTTCCAATGACTTTCATATGGTTTCTACATAAACCGAGCAATAAGGCGAACATCAAAGGAAAGGTAAGGACAAGTATGGGTTAGATATGAAAGTTTTCCCACAACTTGATGGTATAAGGTAGCATCAACTTCAGGGGAAGTACAAGTGATTGAAAGTTTGGCTCCAAACTAAAAGGGAAAAGGGGCTGGCCTACAGTCTTCCATGTGAAAATGACATAAAGGATCACAGGCATACTTGGACTACGAAAGGGAAATGCCTTCCTTGGATTGCCAGACTTGAAAACCAAGAAAATAATGAGAGTGTCCTAAGTCTGTCATTTCAAACTTCTTTTTAAGGATGGACTTCACATGGTTTATAAGGTTGGGATCACTACCAGTAAGGATAAGATCATCAACATAAAGAACAAGAATGATAAGGGACTTGCCAACTTTCTTGGTGTATATAGTATTGTCAAAATGACACTTAGAAAAGCCAGTTTCTAAAAGAAAGCTATCCATTTTAGCATACCAAGCCTAAAGGGCTTGCTTGAGACCATAAAGGGATTTCTTAAAGCCGGCATACAAGGCTAGAGTTCGTTTGTATAAACCCAGTAGGTTTTTTCATATAGATTTCATCATGCAATTCCCCATCCAAGAAGGCATATTTAACATCCATTTGATGGAATTCCATTTGAAAGAGGCAGTAACGGAAAGAACAAGGCCAATAGAGTTCATTTTGGAAACAAGGGAGAATTTTTCAGTATACTCAATGCCTTCAACTTTTGAAAAACCCTTAGAAACAAGATGAGCTTTATGTTTATAAACTTTTCCATCTTGTCCATACTTGGTTTTGTAAACCCATTTGCATCTAACAAGTTTTCATTCCTTTGGAAGAGGAGCAAGATCCCATGTATCATGAACAATATTACTCATTCATAGTTGCATCCCAATCGGGATGGCCTGAGGCTTCTACGAAGGTGTCACGATCATAATTTGTAGAAGCTTGAGCCAGTAGCAAAACGTGTACATCACTGATCTGTAGAATCAACGAAAAGAGAACCTGCTGCATCTCGAGTAACACAGATCCATTTTGGAATATGAGGAGCTGAAGGAGGATCTTGAGAAGGTGGGGGGGGATTGTCATCCTCACTATCATCATCTGAAGAACAAATATCTTCAGAAGAAAAATGGATAGAGAGAGGTGGCACATCAACCATGCTAGGCTCTTAGGTAGATATATTTTCAGTAAAATTTACATCTCTTCTAATGATAACATCTTTGGACTTAAGTGTAATAAGTCTATATCCTTTAACATCTTCAGAATATCCAACAAAAATACATTTTTAACTCTTAGGTTCTAAATATTTATGTTTCTCATATGGAATATGGGTCCATGCTTCACTTCCAAAAATACGAAAGTGACTTACATCTCGTCTAATTGAGCTCCATTTTTCTTTTGGAGTGATATTCTTTAAAATCTTAGTAGGAGTGTGATTTACTATGTAATTTGCGTAGTAAATTGATTTTGCAAAAATTAAGACTAAGTTCTTTAGATTGAAGGATACAATTAGTCATTTCCTTTAAGGTGTGATTCTTCCTTTCAACTACACCATTTTGTGTATATGGAACTGTATTTTGCATTTGAATTCCATTCTCAGTGCAAAAATTGATGAATTTTTATTAACATATTCTTTGCCATTATCAGATCCTAGCTTAAGCATTTGATGTCCAGATTGTTTTTCAACAAAGGTGTTAAAGACCAAGAACATGTTAAATACTTCACTATTGAGTTTTAAGAAGTATACCCAAGTGCGTCTGGAGAAATCATAAATGCACGTTAAGAAATAATTGTAGCCAGAGAATGAAACAACTGGAAGTGGACAACATAAATCACTATGCATAAGTTGTAAAGGGGCTAAGGCGTGCCAAAATGCATGTTTTTGAAAACTATCCCGATGATGTTTTCCGAGTACACATTTGGGACAAACACCATCTCTGAAAAATACTATTGGAAGACCTGTCACCATATTTTCTTTACATAGATTCTAAAGGGAGCGATAGTTTAACTGACCAAATTACTTATGCCAAAGTTTTCTCACTTCATCATTATGAATAACAAATACAGAGCGAAGATTTGATGACGCAAAGTTGTTAAACTTATACAACCTTGTAGAATCATTAGTAATGACAGTAGCTAAAATCTTTCTAGGATCTCATAGGTTCTTAATTAAAACATCGTGAGGTGAAAATTCAATGATTTTATGTTCACTTGAATGAGTTATCTGACATACAGATAGAAGGTTGTAGGATAAAGTTGGAACACATAATACATCATTAAATTGACCATTGTCTAGATGAACAGTTCGAGTCCCTACAGCACTAAGAGATCTATCATGATCACCAACATATATATTTTTAGTGTTACAATCATTTAAAGAAGAAAACACGGCTTTGTTTTTGGCCATGTGATAAGAAGCTCTAGAATCAATGAGCCACTCATGAGAATGAGAAGAAGAAGATACATTTAGTGCATAACCAAACTAATATGCTTGACAACCACATGCAGAAAGTGTTATTCCTGAAGATGAAGATGAAGTTGAAGAGTGCTCCAACTGGATGTTATGCTTCGTCATTGTTGCTTCCAAGGCTTCCATCTTCTTAAATCATTTGGATTCTAAGTGGCCATCTTGATTACAAAAGTGGAAATGTCTCTCAATCTTCTTCCCTTTGTTTTCATTTGCCTTATCATTTTGTTGAAATGATTTTTCATTTTGAGACTAAAATTTCTTAGGACCCTTGTTTGGTTTAGGATCATTATTTTTAGGATACTTCTTCTTAGGATTCTTTAAATTTGGTTATTTCTCGGCAGTTAAGGATTTCTTAGAACAGTTTTGAAGATTAAGAAGACTAATATATAAGAGCTTTTCTTGTTCGCTTATTAAAGAAACATAAAAGACATCAAAAGAGAGGGACTTGTAGCTTTTTCCTTGAGAAATAAAGGCTTCTCTAGTAGAATGGAAGGTGGAAACAAACATAGAGTAGGTCGGTCCTAACTTAGTAAGAATGGAATAGATAAGCCTACCATCTTCTTTTTTAACCTTAACACCTTGCAAAAGAGGTCTAAGGGTCTTGAACTTGGACAAAAAATCTTCTATGGAAGAAAAAATATTAGGGTCCAATGTAAGCTGCTCATTTTTGAGTTGATGGGCTCTAATTGCATTTTTAATTGGAAAACCTTTAGTGAGTTGTTTCGTTGCTTCATTAGGAGTATCAAGTTCTCTGATATGGAATCTAAGGTCGAGAGAAATAGACATCCCTATCAACCCACGTGCTTCATCTTGACTATTTTCCCATTTGGTTGCCTTATCTTCATCTTGAGGTTTGGTTTCTTGGCCTAAGGCTATTCTGTAAAGACTTTTACATCTAAGTAAATCCACAATGTAGGACCACCATTGAAAATAGTTCGTGCTCTCAAGAATAACTTGTTATGGACTTTCCATTTTAACAGAAACTGAATTTGGAGATGCTAAAACTAAATGTTCCAGTGGAAATATTTTGAAAAATTAGGTTGATTAAAAAAAACGGCCCTGAAAACGACTTCTGGATGAAGAACTTATGGCTTTTTGAATAAAAGTTGTTGAAGATGCCCAAGAAGTGTGTGAATGTGCAGAAATAAATGATAATGATATATTTAAAACCCCCCTCACTTCGAAACTTAATCTAATCAGTTCACTTTAAAAAAAAAAAATTATGTGACTCACTTTTATAAATAAATGAAGGTCACCTTTACAATAGGACTTTATGAGCTACCCACTAAATTGTAACTTAAGTAAAAGATAAAGAGACTTTAGAATTATAAGTGACTCACTTTTTATAATGGGTGAGAACACTTTTACATAAAGTAATTTTAAAACATAACTTACATGTGCTTTTTAAAAAAGTAACTCAACAAAGAGAAAGACTTGAGCTCAAAAGTTCTATTCTCATAAAGTAACTTTGTACCAAATGACCTAGCTTAAAAGGTTAGTAATTTTTGGAAAAGAGGAAGGGATTTTTTTTTCACTTTCATATAAAGTAACTTTAAAACATAAGCTACATGTGCTTTTTGAAAAAGTAACTCAACAAAAAGAAAGATTTGAACTCAAGAGTTCTATTCTCATAAAGTAACTTTGTACGAAGTGAGCTAGTTTTAAAGGTTAGTGATTTTTGGGGTGCGCGCTTACTTGAAAAAATTCTTTTTTGCCTACAAAAAAAAAACCACAAAACCCAACATGAACATACAAAAAACACAAACCTTACGACTTGAAGTTAGCTTTAGCCGAAAACTAAATATTTTCCTTAATGTTTCTGATTTTCAGAGATCACATTAAAATGCGATGGAAAAGAGCATACGCATGAGAAAAATCCTTCCTTTCTATTTCTAGTTTGCCCATATCGCATAGAGTCATAGGGCAAAGAGCATACGCAGAAATGAAATGTATAGTTCCAGTAATAAAAAACAGAGTGCTAAATGAACCAAACTAAACAGAGAGATGAATAGCTAGAACTATAAATAAATATTGTATACCTCCAGATCTTAAACATGACGTAGCTAGGGCTGCCAGAAGCCTTTTCGTGTGAAACGAAAAGGATTCCTCCCTGGAATAGATGCTCCTAACACAATATAACAGTCATCTCGGCCCAAAAGCAGTCGTAAATAGTAGATCTAGGAAACAACAGTCAGATGCAGTTGTACAGGCTTCAGATTTGGATCACCAATGGATGCGGCCCTCAAATAGCTCCGATACCATGTAGGAATTTACAGGGTAAGTAACTCGGACAAAACAACAAAGGACACCATTCATAAATAGATAACAGATCAATACACCAGTATTCTTAACGTGCCTTAGAGAGGGAAACAGTGCATGGCCTAAGCCAACGTGGCCACTTCCGGCAATTTATTAATAAAAGAATGAAAATTTACATAAGCTTCTCTCACGAATGGTTACCCTACAAATGACCCTCCATGATCTTTAAATAGAGATCATGGACCAATCAGGTGTGAAGCCACAGATTAAGTGTTGGTATTACTAAGGAGAAAATGAACCATTGGGTCACTTCATTCCTAGAACATATAATGACCGTCAGATTGTAAGTTACAAAAGTAAATAGTAAAGAAATACACTTTACCTAACTCTACACTAGACCAAGTTATACTTAACTATTTCCTATCTGTCGGAATATCCTAATGTTTTACAACCAATTGAGTTTTTCTAAATTAGATGCTTCATAAACATAATACAATGAGATCAAATTTAAGAGAGAGAGAGAGAGAGAGAGAGTGATGGGGGGAGAGAGGTGGAGGTGAGAGAGAGAGGGAGAGAGAGAGAGAGGAGGGGGGGGGGAGAAGGAGAGAGGGAGAGAGGGAAAGATGAAGTTGGAGAGGAAGAGAAGGAGGAAAGAACAACGACATAGATAGATAGATGTGGAGAAAGAGATGGAGTCACAAGGGAGAGATTGAGAGAGAGTGAGGGAGAGAGGAGAGGAGGAAAGAGAGAGAAGAGGAGATGAGAGAGATAGATATAGAAGTGGAAAAGAGAGAGAGATAGAGAGAACGAGAGAGTGCGGGAGGTAATGAAAAAGTTGGAGAGAGAGAGCCAGAGATGGGGGTTGAGACAAAGGGAGGTGGGAGAAGGAGAGAGAGCACTCAAGAAAGAGAAGGAGAGAGATATGGAGTTGGATGACAAGATAGAGGGAGGGAATGAGAAAGACATAGATGCAGAAAGGTTGAGAGAGAGAGGGCATGAAAAGGGAGAGATAGAGAGAGAGTGAGGGAGAGAGGAGAGTGCGAGGGAAGAGAGAGAGAGGTAGAGAAGGGGAAGAGAGATAGAGAGAGAGGGGGGAAGGGAGAGAGTGAGAGGAAGAGGGAGTTGGGAGAGAGAGATAAATATGGATAGAGAGTGTGTAGGTTTTGGGGGTGAGATGGAGAGAAGTAAGATGATAGAGACAAATAGATACAAATATCAATATTATATAGTATTACACAACCAAACTAGATCCATCTTAACTCTGAATCTATTAAGTGCCAAGAGAGATCAAATCTCTCGAGGTGAAAACCTTTCCTCAAGTTTTGCACTCAAAAAGAGAGGTTTTGCAAATTGAGAGATTTGATAAATCTTTCTCCTCTCGGGCGCTTGGATTAGACTTGGGATTAAAAATGGATTCTAGGATGATTTATTACAATTCATTTTTAAAAATTAAATTATTTGAATTATAAAGTCAACTATTATATATATATATATATATTATATATGTGAAAAGTTTTGTGACCCATCCATATACCATTGGATGGACAACGTTTTTAAGTATTTAATCAAATTTCTTATCTCAATGTTGAATTAAAATACATAAATATGATTGAAATAATTTTTATTCAATTTTAAAAGATGTCATTTCAGCAACAAATAGATTTTATTCAACAATATTTCTTTTGAGATGATCTACAAGAGCTTGGCCAAAACGTGATATAAGTCAAATGCATTGAAATTTAATATATAGGTCAAAAACCAATATATGACAATATTTCTATAATTTTGTATAATGTTATCAACTTTCCTAAATTTGCAAGTAGTTATGCAAGTATTTCAATCAATTCCTTATGATTGAAAAAAAAAATTCTTCAATTTTTAAAAACTCAAATATGATTGAAATCATTATATTCAATTTTAAAAGATGTGGAGATGTAAAAGTTACAACTACAAGTTTTATTCAACTTTATTTTGTTTAAGGTTATCTACAAAAGCTTAGCCATAATGCATGTGGTCAATAATTTTTTTGTGGTTACATTGAAATCAATGCACAATTTAAACTAGATACCTTGAAATTAATTTACACCATATATTTAGTTACATCAAATAAAAAATCAACATCTTCGTTGAAACCAATGCAACTAGTGGAAACAATCAAATAGGATGACAAATCAATATCTACACTAAAATCAATGCATCTAATGTAAATAATCAAATAGGAGTAGAAATCAACAGTTACATTGAAATAATGCATCTAATGCGACAAGCAATCAAATTAATGCATCTATTCCAAGCAATGAAATAAAATTAGAAATCAACATCTACATAGAAATCAATGCATCTAGTGCAAGAAATCAAATAATATTAGAAATCAACATTTGTACACTGAAATCAATGCATATAGTGTAAGAAAGTTTCTTCTCTTTCTCTCTCCCCCCACCATCTTATATCGATATCTTCCTCCATCTCTCCTTCTTTGACTTTTTGACACAACACTCTATATAATATTATATTAATCTAAAATTAAAATTTAATATTAACATTAGAAATATATTAATATTAACTTTTTTATATTATATAGATTTCATTTTTAATTTATACTATAATAATGTTAATATTCTTTTAAATTTAATAGGTTTCTACCTGACATATAATAAAATAATTATAATAAAAATTGGAATTTTAAAATGTGTAAAAACTTTAATTTTAAATCTTTAGTGATTCTAAAATCTAAATTATGGGATTGAATTTTTTATTTTTTTTAGAACGGCTTGATAGATCTATATACTATTAACAAAGTAAATGACTAGATTTAGAATTTACGATTCTAAATAAATCTATGAAACCATCGATCCAATTATTTGAAGTTGAATTTAAACACTCGATCGAGCCTTTGAAGTCCTAAAATCCATAACTTCAGCACCCCTTTTGCAAAATTTTCTGCAACACCATTTTCTACCTTAGTGAAATTAGGGAAAAATTTGTCCTTAGGTGGAGGAGGGGAGTTGATCATGTTGGATTCATGAAGGAATCATCTATCCAATGGCATATGAGTTTGACATTTTCAAATTCATATGATATTTCAATCTAATTTCTTTTAAACATAATGCTTGAATTTTTTTGAACACTTTTAAAAAGGTTGAATAAAAAATCAACATCATAAAATATACACAATGAAAAAAATTCAAAAAATGTCATTATCTTCATTTACGAGTCCTCGAGCACTCTTGTTTTTTAGATTGATTTAAATAGTAAGAGAATCTTAAGCAAACACATGTCTCCCAAATGCAATTGAAATATTATTTACCAACTTTAAAAAATAATAAAAATAAAATTTACATACCAAATTAATTTTTAATATACCAAACTTAGCTCTTTGGGTGAGGTCATATATATATATATGACAAACTTAATCGTCTTCATATAAAACAATTAATCTATTCAATATAAAAGTTAAATTATCTAAAGCGCACCTGTAACATAAAAATTAGTTAATCTGAAACATACCTTTAGATTTAGGATATTTATATTAGAACAACATAATTAGGTTAATGTGCATTCATCGCATTGCAACCAACAAAAATGCTCACCACTCTTATCCATTAATAAACAAAACATAATGACACTTCACTTAAGTCACAAGTTTCTAATTTGACGGTATTTATAATATTATGTTTAAACAATCTTTTTTATTTTGATGTCGTACAACAATTTTTTTTCTAGTGTATTGTACATTGATCTTGAGGGAAAACAATAGTTTTCCATAAAAATATTATTTAATTTTTTCCAAAATATTAATGTTTTCCCATTATTTTTATCAAAGATACATAATGTGCTTTATGTCATTTATGTTTTATTTGTTTA